>JAIKVE010000687.1:0-16947 GCA_024679115.1 Phytophthora pistaciae | reverse complement strand
CCGTCGCCCGCCACGAAGGCGGCCACCTTGACCAGGTTGTTGGGCACGTAGCCTAGCTCCTCCCGCACCTGCGCCACGTCGGCGGCGGGCGCCTCGCAGGGCACGCCCTCGTGCACGACTTCCTCGGTCGCAGTCATGTTGCCTTTTGACCAGCACTGGTGGGCAGAGACGCTGAGTGCATACAAACACCAGGTGTATAGCACATCCGCCAATCAAAACGTCATCGAACTTAGCATACCGCGAACTTAACGCGAAGTCGCGAAAAGACGCAATCCTTGACATGGCTACATTTTCTCACCGCCCAATGCTCAGGCATCTTGCAGCGGAGGTGGACGAATTCGGCCAGCAGATGGTCACGTTCGACTAGAGCATTCCCTTGGGGTACGAGCGATCCACCGTGTTGTTCTGGATGTCAGATTAATATACTGTGAGCGCTTAGGTAGGCTATCAGTGGCAGCATCGCTGCAGGGGGTAGTGAAGGCGTGCTGGCATAGACCGCTAGTTTCCGCTCATCTTTCATAAATCCCTATATATTGTTGTTATGACCTCGGTGAAATTGGGCTACGCGATAACGTACCGCATCGCCCCTGTCCTAAGCGAAGTTTTGTCCTAAGCGAATTTATGTATTGGCCAATGAGAGAACCATATTTTCGACATATGTTTGATGCTAAACTGTTGTGCTAAACCCGCTAATCATAGACGGATGGCGAGCACATTGACCTCGAAGGACATGGCATTCCTCGCATCAACGCACCAGAAGGTATATACGTATGTAAGGAAGCTTGGGTACGAGGTAAATGACTATAATCGCACGATATATGCAGACGGATGCGTCGCCGAGCACATATCTGAGTCAGATGATTAAGCCTAATTACTAAATTTTAGTATCTAATCATTTATCCATGAAGCTAACCCTAACGTTTAGAACGCACATTGAGGTTCGCTTATAATAGGACAGGGGCGATACGGTAATACAAGTACAGATGATACATGTTTGTGTCGATCTTCTTCTTTTTCAATGCTAAGTTTTGGATAGAGCACGACGAAGGCCGCAGAAGAGATGAAGGGTTCGTTGTGCCATGCATCAAAAGAACCTCGAGATTTTTAAGTTTGGAAAGCTCCATTATTTTCCATGCGGGGTAGTGCATTGTATTCCTCGCTACATGGTGGGAGATGTCCGCATGATAGTAGATATCAACACTCCAGCATTCTCCCAGTTTGGAGTCATTTACTGGTGTAGACGACTCCCTCGCGCTTCCATCTAGCATCCGCGGGGAAAGGGGCTGAACGACTGGTAATTGCTTCCGGGCTTTTGACTTTCGCAAGCGCCGATAAAAGTGTTTGAGCTGGCTTCGGAAACTTCGCAGCACTTCTCATTACCCTTCTTGTTAGGATCCATCGAGCCGCCTGCCGCGGCGCAGGACTTCTGGGTGAAGTCGGCGGTTAAGAATCCCGAGCTCTCGTACACGATGCCAGAGCCGTCGCCGTCGGCTCTTTTTTGGATTCCTCCGGCACACTGCAGGCGAAGAGGGCTCGAGGCACCGTGACTGATGGCAGAAGTCAGTAAATAGGGTATGTATGTACGCCTTGTGTCGATCAGTACTTACACGGGCAACAGCAGAGTGGCGAGGGCAGCCATAACGATCTGGACCTTCATCTTGAGGAGCGTGTCGAAGTCGCAAGTTGGGGTGGGTGAAGTTTTTGAAAATGGTCCTGGCTGTAGTGAAGGCCGAGGCTGACTCCTCACTTGTTTGCGGGCGAGGTTAGCATCTGCATTAGCAGTAAATGTTGAAACTGGCTAGTCATTCAAAGTACTTCAAGTAATCTACTACTAGTAACAAGTACACTAGTATTATAATATATACTAATCATTGGATATCCTACAGCAGTATCTAGCAAGAAGTACTAATCATGGGAAATCCGAGAGTAACACTCTCGGATTTGTACTGTACAATACCGGTAAGTACCAGACAAGTCGGGAGATTTCGAAACTGAACAGCCTGGACGGTATTTCCAGTTCATGTCGATTATGGAATGGTCATTTTCAGAAAATTTCGTTTCAAACTGATAAAAACATCAGATACGCTTTTTTACCGTTAGATACGCTTTTATATAATAAGATTCGATTTCATTGCGGTGACATTCCTGTTGAAGTTCTTCATGGCGGCGACTTGCTCCAGAGAGCACAGATGCTTTTACTTGACACCTTTTATACATGCTCGGACAACCGCACACCATTTCTCATACCTACTGCACGTCCGAGCAACCCGACGACATCCTTTTTTTGAACAAGACACATGAAGACTGACTTGAAAAGGCTAGAACTCGATGAACAAGAGATTTAGCAGCATCCGTGCTGCAGCTAACAGCGCCGCATCTTTTGGGCGATCACCCTTCAGCATGATAGCAATGAGCAAGCCGGCGGTCTGCATCCTAAGTGTGCCCATGCCCTTTTCGGGGTCTCATCAACTTCAACTTACGCCAATTTCTAATGGTTAGAAAACACTTTAGGCCAATTCAAACCGATAAAAACGGTCATTAATCAGTTTGATTCGATTCAAATAACAAACTGACCCATCATAGTCTATATTGCTGTACTGTACATGTATTAGTTATAGTTAATACATTACCAGAGTAAACCTCGAGCAATCGCTGCAGGCAACAAGGGCCAGTGTCAGGTTCTGCCAGAAACCTGGCGCTGGCCGCCTCTCGAACCGACTCCGAGGAGCAGGAGTCCGCGACAACCTCACATTAGACCGATTGACACGGCTGCGTGCGTGCAGCAAAGCCTCAAGGTGCATCGCAGCCGCGATGCAGAACGGGATCGGACAGATCCTAAGCTGTGCAGGCCACTCGGGTGGTCCTCGTGGCCTTCAGGTAGTTGTAGGTCTTTGACGTAGCCGACAAGCTCTAAGTCTCACAACTAATTCATTCTTACATTTACTCCAACAAGCACAAGTCGCCTCCTCCTCCCTCTGCAACCGCTGTTCCCAAGCTCTCCACCGGCGCGGTCCCCACACGTGGTAGCACTTGTTGGTCAGCGGAACGCTGGCCAACCGATCCGGTGAAGAGGACCGAAGAGCGAAGAAGGAGCGTGCCGACGTGCCCTCCCTGCTGGCTGAAGTGCATCCTGGCCCCAGTAACAAGAATGGAGAGCGTCCCCGCAGAGGACGTGCTGACGACGGTGGTGCGGCTGCTGGCTGAACAGCAAGCGATGATGAAGAAGCTAACGGAGAGGCCGGAGTCTGAGAAGCGAGTCGAGGGCATCAGCATGCCACACTACACTGGCCAGTTGAACGAGTCGCTGGAGCTTTTTCTCGACCAGGCGCGCCTATTTTTTGAAGCCAAGAATATCGACTACGAGAACCCCATCAATCAAAAACGCGTGCTGGCTATGATGGTGTCCAATCTGCGTGGCCAGGCAGCTGCGTGGTTTACGACGCAGCAGAAGACGATCAGCAATATTACGGAGCTGGCCACGGCGCTGAGGAAGGAATTCATCCCCGCTGACCTGCAGGAGAGACTTCGAGACAAGTTGTACGCACTGAAGCAGCGTGAGTGTGCGGATCTGGCCGACTACATTACCAAGTACCGCCAGTTGATAAGCCAAGTCACTCAAATGAGCGAGCTCGACCAGATCACGCTGTTCGTGCGAGGCCTGGTGGCTCGAACAAGAGAAGAGGTGCAGTACCGACGTTGCAGCACCGTGTCGGAAGCTGTTTCGGTGGCGATGGAGTATGAGCGTACTCACGCTTCGTTTTCGTCGTCACATGCGAGGCCAAGACACCAGGAGCGACGTCCGTATCGTGAGCGGTCATATCCGCGGGACGGACCAGAGCCCATGGAGATCGGCAACACACGCTTCCTGAATCGATCTGAGTGCATGCGTCGTAATCTCTGCTTCCGGTGCAAGAGACCCGGCCATCGCATGCGAGACTGTCGCAGTGGGGGATCTGGCTCACTGCGCGCTCCGGCTGCTCGAGGCCAGTTTGGTAGACAGCAGGGCTCCAGGAATGAGCGCTACAGCGCTTCGCGCGACAACGCGCCAAGAATCCAGCAGAGCAACTTCGAGGAGACGCCGCGTGACCCGCAGATAGCCAACGCGGGTGATGCCACGGAGATACTGTTCGACCATTTGACGGTGAACGCCGCGGCTGTGGTACCCGCGACCGCTTCGGGAAGCAGTCTGGTGCGCAAAGAAGGCACCGTGTCTCTGTTCGGTACGCCCGTGACCATCCTGCTGGACAGCGGCGCTGACCACAACGTAATTCGCCCTGGACTGGCCGAGGTGGTGGTGCGTCGCAAACGCGTCTGCATTGAGAGATTCGACGGCCAAACGACGGAGGATGTGGTCAACGAGGTGGAAGCAGACCTTTGCATGGAGCAGTATGGCTTTCACCGATTACTCTTCACGGAGTATACACTCCCTCGCAGCCACGACGTGATTCTCGGCGCTCCCTGGTTCGCCAGGTACAATCCCGACATCGACTGGGTCACGCACGAGGTGCACGTGGCCGAACCCGACGTGGACTACGGCGAGCTTAATGCATTTATCGATGAGGTCACCAGTGAGGACCTTGGTGTACCCATCGACCGGTTGGAGGCGGCCTTTGAGGGTCAGTCAGTCGTAATTGTCTCGAGCGCCAAGGTGGAAGAACAGCGACCAGCCATGCCTGCCGTTTCGGCAGGAATCGCCGAGGTGCTGAAGGAGTTTGACGATTGCGCGTCTCATGTACTGCCTAACGAGTTGCCACCTCACCGTGAAGTCGAATTCGAGCTGACGATGAAGCCCGACGCTACGCCCAGCTCACGCGCCCCGTTTCGCCTCTCCAAGACAGAGCAAGAAGTGCTAGATGGCTTCGTTCAAGAGATGCTGGAGCGTAACTGGATCGAGGTATCCGACTCGCCATGGGTGTCGTCGATCTTCGCAGTGCCCAAGAAGGATCCGGCCTCTGGCAAGCAGCCAAGTCGTTCCGAGTGGATTAAGTCCGGCAAGGCTCAACATCCTGTTCGCTGGGTCGTGGACTACAGATATGTCAACTCGCAGATGGAAATTCCAAAAGTCCCGCTGCCCAGAATCGAGGAGATCTTCGATCGGATGTCCGGCTGCACAGTATTTTCAACGTTGGACCTCGCCCAAGGCTATCACCAGATGCTGGTCGTGCCCAGCAGTAAGAAGTTCACGGCATTTCGCACAGACAAGGAGGTGTACCAGTGGCGCGTGGCTCCGATGGGTTTGAGTGGCATGCCGGGAGTTTGGTCGCGCTTGATGCGCGTGCTCTTTGGTAAGTTCGCTTTTGTTGTCGTCTACCTGGATGATTTGTGCGTGTTCTCACGCAGCGAGGAAGAACACTGTCTCCATCTGCGCGCGGTGTTCGAGGTGCTCCGGGGTGAGCGGTTGTACATCCGCCTGGCGAAGTGTGCATTTGGACGGGCATCGGTCAACTTCCTGGGTCATACGGTCGCCGCTGACGGGCTGCACGTGGATCGCCTGAAGACGGCTGCGATTGAGAAGTGGCCAAGTCCCTCGTCCGTGAAGGAGCTGCAGAGCTTTTTGGGGTTGGCGGGCTACTATCGGAAGTTCATTTGCGACTTCGCTGAGCTTGTGTTGCCCCTCAGTGACCTGGTACGGAAGCAAGTCGCGTGGACCTGGGAGGCAGAGCAGCAGCAGGCCTTCTTGCAACTGAAGACGGCTTTGCAGCAGGCGCCGGTACTGCGTCTGCCCGATTTCTCGCTGCGCTTCATCTTGACGACCGACGCCTCGGATACTTGCTGCGGTGGAGTTCTTTCTCAGGTGTTCGACGGTGACGACCACCCTCTGGCTTTTTTCTCGAAGAAGTTGTCCGCGACGGAGCGGAATTGGCCCGCACATGAAAAAGAACTGTACGCGATCAAGTTTGGACTGGCCAAATGGCGCCACTACCTGTACGGCGTCGAGTTTGACATATTTGCCGACAACACTGCCTGCAAGTGGTTCATTCACCATCCGAACGTGTCGCCCAAGATGGCCCGGTGGCTCGATTTTTTCGGGCAGTACAATTTCGTGCTTCATCACATCAAAGGCAGCACCAATGTGGTGGCCGACGCGCTGTCTCGACCGCCTACAGGCGCTTCAGGTGACTCGGATTCGGATGCAGCTGCTGAACCTATGTCAATCGCGGCGATGTCTACTACGCCAGTCTCGATTCATTCGTGTGACGACACATGCCGTCAACGGAGCGTGTCTTCGCGTCGCCATCGCCGCGTGGTATCGGCAATTCAGACGCTGAACACTCGTGATTTGAATCTGCTTCTCGACTCGCCGGTACCGGCAGCCACGGCGCCCCATGTTGTTGGCGTGCCCCAGCGTCGACTGTCTCGACAAATCGACGCGGTCGAGCTCAATGTCTCCAGCGTGGTTTTAGACGACGAGGTGAAGGCTCAGTTTGTGCGAGGTTATCGCAACGATCCGCTCTACCGCTCTTTGGCAACTTCCCGCAGGCTGCGATCTGCAACTTTGGCGATGGGAGAGGTAGTGCGACACAAGGAGTTGCTGTACTTGAAAGACGCAGGCTCGCTTCTTCGACTATGTGTTCCTGAGGATCAGCAACTTCGGACCCAGTTGATCAGTCAATTTCATGACAGCGCTACCAGCGCGCGCCCTGGCTCGCGTCGCACTCAGCTACGGCTAATCCAATGGTACTTCTGGCCTACCCTGCTAGCGGATGTTCGCAATTATGTGCAAAGCTGCCGGACGTGCCAACAGTACAAGTCGTCAAGTCTGAAGAAGAATGGATCAATGATGCCGCTACCGATTCCTTCGGAGCCGTGGGAGTCAGTCTCGATTGATTTTATCACCGGCCTTCCCGTTTCGAACGGGTACGATGCGATCATGAATTGCGTGTGTCGACTATCAAAACGCGCTAAGTACACGCCGACCCACAGCACGGCAACCGCAGCCGAAACCGCCAACCTCTTCTTAAACGCCGTCGTTCGCCATCACGGTCTCCCCGCTGAGTTAATCAGCGACCGCGACAGCAAGTTCACGTCGCACTTTTGGCAGGAGTTGATGGAGTTGCTGGGGATCAAGCTGGGAATGGCGACCGCGCATCGTGCTCAAGGCGACGGGCAAGTCGAGCGCCAGAATCGTGTACTTGAAGATGCACTGCGCTGTATGACGTCTTACCACGGCGGGGATTGGGTCGATCACTTGGGGACAATCGAGTACGGACATGCTACACTGGTCAACGCCTCGACGCAGTTATCCCCTTTCCAAATCGACACGGGGCGCATCCCGCGGGCTGTCGGCGCCATGACTCTCGATGCTGACACTCGCAATGACTTTGCGCAAAACTTTGTGGAGAGACGGCACGGCAGGAGATTGTGAAGCGGGCACGAGTCAACTCGCGCGAGGCTCAGCTACGCCAGAAGAAGTATTACGACCAGAAGCGCAGCTCGGTGACCTTCGCAGTGGGCGACATGGTGCTGCTTTCGATAAAGAACCTCCCACTCGCGCACACGGCGCGCGGAACCGCGCTGGACAAGGCTAAGCTCGCACCACGTTACATTGGACCGTACAAGATTACGCGCATGATTAACGATAACGTGGCTCGGCTCGAGTTGCCGCGCAACATGGCAACGCTACACAACTCCTTCAACGTGGATTTGCTGAAGCCATTCAAGGAGTCGCAGCCACGATTCGCGGATCGACCAGTGTCCAAGACGGCCCCGGTGTTTGTAGCTGAGGACGGAGAACCACGGTACATTATCGAGAAGCTCGTCAAACGCCGCATGTTCAACCGAAAACCAGAGTAACTGGTTAAGTGGGTGGGTCTGCCGGAGCACGAGAACTCCTGGGAGCGCGAACGAGACATCCGCCACGTGATCCACTGGAAGCAACTTCTGGATCAGCTTCGAGACGACCAGCGAAAGAATAAGGCCGGGAGGATGTCAGGTTCTGCCAGAAACCTGGCGCTGGCCGCCTCTCGAACCGACTCCGAGGAGCAGGAGTCCGCGACAGCCTCACATTAGACCGGTTGACACGGCTGCGTGCGTGCAGCAAAGCTCAAGGTGCATCGCAGCCGCGATGCAGAACGGGATCGGACAGATCCTAAGCTGTGCAGGCCACTCGGGTGGCCCTCGTGGCCTTCAGGTAGTTGTAGGTATTTGACGTAGCCGACAAGCTCTAAGTCTCACAACTAATTCATTCTTACATTTACTCCAACAAGCACAAGTCGCCTCCTCCTCCCTCTGCAACCGCTGTTCCCAAGCCCTCCACCGGCGCGGTCCCCACAGCCAGAGTAATCCTGAATAATCACCACACCCTGCAATAGTGCGTTAACTGTAGGAAGTGAGCCGAATAGCTGCTTGTCTTCATCTCCTCACTTCGCAATCTGCATCAAAGTGCACAATACACAACATCTCTGTACCAATCGATTCAGCGCTCCAACACCAAGAGCATACGTCTTCCCTTCATATTTTTGTTGTTGTTGATCGCTACCGCCGCCACGCTCCTCCTCGCCGACGCCAACGCGCTTCCTGCTGATGAGACTGCCTTCTTGAAGATGGAGTCTGCCCGAGTGCCCCGGTCTGTTGTTCAACAACCTGACTCGAAGAGGTTCCTTCGCGCTGAGGGATTGACCACGCTTAAGGGCGTTAGCTTCTCGAAGTGGAAACTGCGATTTAGTGACAACAAGATCTTCGGAAATGCTGGGCGTCACCTCCCTTCAACTCCACGATCACTTAAACGCAAAATCAAGTAGAAAAGATCTACGATGCCTATGCTGCGTTCCGCGCGAGTTAGAAACGCAAGCGGCACTGCCTGTGAACGTTATGCTCTTCATTTTTAGGGCTAGTTTTTCTACCATTTAGCTGAACAACGCAGAGCTTTTTTGTTGGCGAGTTTCGTGTTTTTTTTTTTCTTTGTCCAACGTGTATGGGTGTTAGCTTCGGACATTGGTGATCGCTAGAATCTAGAGCTCTAAATGGACGCAATATGCATCACCATGAAAATGAAAAATAATGCTCCTTTTTTCTTTAAATATCGGCCCGATCCGCGTTTTACGCTTTTGTAAATAAGTAGACCAGGGTTTTCAATACTGAGTACAAAATATTAGATTTTGAGTACAAAATATTAGATTTACCCCTTACTTACTTTTAGGTAAGTGAGGGTTTTTAACCAGGTTAGCACTACGGTACCAGGAAAATGATTTTTATTTCCGAACGGAGGTAGTACATATGGGATTGATCGCATATGCAGTTTGAGAGCTAAACCCAGGGGCTACAAGAACGGACGTGCTGCCTCGAGGTTATCGTTGAAGTTGGCATCGATGAACGGGACTTTGACGTTCTCTCCAAAATCCGTCTCGCTCAGAGCGCTACGCGCTTCGTCCGTCAACTGCTCCCACATGATGAGATCTGGCTGGTCACCGGGACCTCTGGCCGTTGTCATGACCAGGGCCATGTTCTCGGTAAGATAGCCGTAAGTGTACCCGAGCATGGCACTAGTGTCGTTGAAATAATCAGGGAAAGGCGGCCCACACCTCGGGCGGTAGATGTAGTAGCGGAGGTTCCGCCCATGAGAATCACCACCCCCACGGCTGACGGAATTGGAAAGCCGACGATAGCACGTAGATGTGGCATTTTTCCTGATAGCGTATCCTCCTGCCACAGCCGTAGTCGACACGGCGAGTACCTTCGGCTTCTCCAGAGCAGGGTTGTCTAGCCACACGACGGCGCTGACCCACATGTGTCGGTGGCCCTTCTTGAAACGGGTTATCTCGCTGTAGTACATTCCCTTGGGGAAGTAATACGAGTACATGATGGCCCACAGGTCCTTGTACCAGACGGCTCGGCCGTACACTTGCGATCCCAAGGCCGACCCGTGCAGTCCGCGTCAAACTGCCCACTACCTTTCAGCCCTCCACTTGTTTCACCCGCGGCATTGACAGCGGGATACGGGTGGCACGCGTCGCTGGTTTTGAGGTTGGGCTTGAACTTGATGGCGGCCTTCTCGGACACGGTCTTCGGGTCAGGCTGCGCGAACGGCTGCACCTTGTCGTGGTCGATAGAAACCGGCTGCCACGGCGGCAAACACAGCGGCTATGAGTCATAGCCGTCATAGTATGACGGCGACGAGAAGTGGTGATAGCAGTCATAGCCGTCATAGTATGACGGCGACGAGAAGTGGTGATAGCAGTTTCATGATCTGGCATCCAGGCGAACAAACAGGAAATGAGCTCTGTTCCGAATTGGAACTTGCGATGGCAATCGGCGATGGAAATCATACTGTACATCATGTACCAGCCCTACAGGGGTGTCTGCCTTGCAGTGGTCCCCACAAGCCAACCCGCTCGATTATGAATACCGTTGTTGATGCGGCATACATGCAGTTGATCGTGCAGATCCAGTGATGATGCGGCCCGCAGTGTGACGGTAGATCGCTTTAGTGTGTGTGGAGGTGGCTCTGGCTTCGGTTAGAGCCGTTTCATAGGGCGGTCGGTTAGAGACGACCACCGACAAGGCCATAGCTGTCGTTAGCCAAAGAAGTTAAGTGACATCAATGTACCTCACTGCGAAACGAAACGAAGCGTGACGGTAGATAGCCGGCAGGACAGGAGCGGTGCCGCCGTCGTTGCAGTTCGTCGTCGTTGGTCGTCGTCGTTGTCACCTGACAATACATGTAATATTCTGGGATAGCAGTTAAGCTGCTAGCGCAGCCCACATCCGATTATGTGAAGCCGATTAGATGAAGCCTCCCTTTGAAGTTAACATCGAACGTGCTCTTCATCGGTTAGAGATCACCTTAACAGCTACAGTACATTGGGTAAAATATGGAGCTAATATTTTTTGTGGCTGTAGTGTAATACTTTCGCTCGCAGAGGTTCCTACGGGCTCAGGCCTCTTGAAGGGTGTTAAATTCTCGAAAACCCTCCTGCGGTGGGAGTGAACGTTGTCGCGACTATATTTTCAAGAAGCTGGACAATGCTGGCGTCACCTCCCTTCAACTCCGCGACCACTTAAACGCCGGTGTGAAAACGAAGTACGAGAAGTCTACGATGCGTACGCTACGTTCCGCGCGAGTCAGTGAGTGTGAACGTTATGCTTTTCACTTTGAAGGACGAGCACCCACGAAGCTTCTTGAGCAAGTTATTGAACAAGGCAGCGCTTTTTGTTTGAGAGTCTCGGTGATTTTGGTTGCTCGGATCCTCATTTTAATGCCCTTAATACCTCGTTTGAATGAAGAGACGCGATCCTTGACATGGCTACACTTGTGCAATTGGAGACTTGCAAGCCGCAACAGACGCAACAATGGACCCGCTCAAGGCGCTGGACATGGAGCACCGCTCGGGCATCTCGCAGCGGGAGGTGGACGACTTCGCCGAGCGCATGGACCTGGTAGGGCCGGCTTTAATGCTGGCTTTAAATCTCTCCGCTTCCTTCTGACTTCCAGTTGTGTGTGTCGCCTCTGCAGATCGCCAAGGCCATGGAGGACGTCAAGAACGGCACCTTCGACCCGCTCAAGTGCAACGTGCGTGACTTTTACCCTACTGTCCTTGCTATATGCTTGTGCTGAGAGCTGTATTAACGCTGCTGTGGTGCTGGCAGATTCCGGGCTACAAGACGCCGGAGCAGGAGGAGCTGGAGCGCAAGGAGCGCGCCAAGCGAGAAGAAGAACGACGCAAGCGCGAGGAGGAGCGCAGACGTAGAGAGAAGCAGGAGGAACACGACAACTGGTGGCACAAGGCGGAGCTGCGCTACTCGATGCGAGACGCCGAGGAGAAGAACGAAGACGAGGGTGACGCCAACATGAGCAAGAGCGAGCGCTGGGCCAACCGCATCATCGCCGCGTACAAGGCGCGCGACGCCAACGACTACTCGCAGTGGGACCAGTGGGTGCCCGAGGACCCCGTCTCCCTGCAGGAGAAGGCGGAGCGGGAGGCAGAGCTCGACAAGCTGCGCAACCGCGAGTTCGAGACGAACAACCCCGAGTTCTGCAACCAGTTCAAGAAGGACATGGAGGAGCGTCAGCGCTCGCAGGAGGAGAAGGCGCGCACCGCTGAGCGTGAGTTGGCATAGTCAGTGATGTGTGTGACTGGTCTAACATCAGTTTGAATCGCGTGCAGGTCTGAAGCAGAAGGGCAACCGCTTGTACAAGAAGAAGCACTACGAGGACGCCATCAAGAGCTACATGGAGGCGCTGCTGGCCTCTCCCTTCAACGTGGCACTCCTCGCCAACATCGCGCAGTGCTACCTGCGGCTGGACCAGTTGGACGACTGCGTCGAGTTCTGCACGCGCACCTTGTATGTGGACGAGAAGCACGTCAAGGCGCTGTCTCGACGAGCGACCGCGTGGCACCGACAGAGGAAGCTGAAAGAGGCGGCTGAGGACATGAAGAGGGCGTTTGAGTTGGACAGCGAGAACGCGGACGTCGTGGAGCAGCACTCGATCATCGTGGGGGACTACGAGGACTCGATCACCAACAGCGAACTGGAAGCTGCGTTAAGCTCCAAGTGCAAGGCTAGCGCCTCAACACTGTCGCTCGGCCCCTCGTCTATCGAGGAGCTGCGATTCGCGCTGGAGCTGTTCAAGAAGATGGACGAGGACAACGGAGAGCAAACAGGTCGAGTGCAGGACGCGTGGGTAGCGTACGACCTCCTGCTGCCCTTCGTGGAGAGGAACGAGCACGTGCGCGCGAAGTTCCGCACGTCCGGCGAGATGGAGAAGCTCTGCAATCGTATCGTGAGTGCATTTGAGTCATCAGAAGCTGAAGCTGAGGTGGACAGGTCTCAACAACAAACGGAAGACGTGATCGTCAGTGCGATGATCAACTGCGCAGCAGCTACAGTGGCCGACACGCCGCGCAACCAAGTGGTGATGTTCCGCCATGCGGACTTCCGGAATCTCATGTTGGCATCGTTTGGAACTATGGGCAAGGCGACAACGACTTCCAGAACAAGCACCTCATGGGTAGTCCAAGCAAGCATCATCCGATTTTTGGAGCAGGTTATCGACTCGAAGAGCTGGAGGAACGCGATGGTGTCGTCAGAAGACGTGCTGACATCACTGTTAGCGGCTTTGCGTCTTCCCACCCACGAAGCGAACGTGTCAAGTGATGAAAAGGCCTCGAAAGTGGCGATTGCATTGGCTGCGTCCAGCATTTTCTTCACGCTGAGCAGTGACAGCGCTGGCATCCAGGCCTTTAGTCGGCGCAGCGGTGAGTGTCTCGCTGCTGTCGCCCAGGCGCTCGAATCAAGCCGCCGCGCCAAGTCCGCGTCTGGGTTGTTGCAGAATTTGCTGGGGTTTATGACCAACTTGTCCACCGACAGTACAGTTCGCAAGGCCATCGAAGCCAACAACTGCGAGGAGACTCGTCGGAAGCTCGTTGATGTCCTGCTTCGAATCGCAGAGGAAACCTACGGCAAAGAGCAGCCAGCGTCAGCAACCCCTGTGGACTATACTAGCTGTGAACGAGCTCTCGGTGCGCTGCTGAATTTGTCGTTCGCTGACGCCTCGCAAGTTCGGACGCGCGACCTGCTCGAGTTCAAGGCCATCGACGTCGTTGAGAGTATCCTCACGCGAGCAAACCCGTCAAATTTCTCCAAGTCGATCCTCATTTTGTCACGAACGGCCAGTCTCCTGTGCCGCCTGCATTCTTCTTGTAGAGACGAGAAGACAGCGAACGATGAAGTGTTTGGCCGCCTCACGGGGCAAAAGCTGCTCTCTCAGCTCTTCACAGTGTGCGAATACGCCAACGCGAGCTTCAGTGGGAAAGCGTCCGCGATTCCGGACGAGCTTTGGCAGCTTTGTGCGCAGATCTGGTGCCACTTCGGCTGGTGCGCTCACCTCACGAGTGCTCGGGCTTTCCTGCGCGAGAAGAACGCCGTGGCGCTGCTGACTCAAGTGATCGCGCTTGCCAACGCGCAGAAGGCCTATCACCGACCGAGTGGAGCGACGACTGCGTGCGAGCGACTCGTTGGGAACGTCGTCAAGGTGCTGATTGCCATGGAGTCCGATCGTGATGCGGGTGACAGCAAGGCATTCCGGAAGAAGTGCACGCTGGCTGTACTGGTGAAGGCTCTGCAAGAACTATCCGACGGACTCGCTCGCAAGAACGTGGCTATTCTACTGGCCAAGTTGTGTCAGGCCGACGCGCAGGTCAAGGACGCAGTGCGCGAGCTGCGAGGGATCGAGATGATGCTGTCGGTGAGTCAGTCGCTCAAGCAGCGCCCCGCAGTGCTGTCGCGTTAGGGAACGAGACACTTCGATGAAATCCCTAGCTGTATTTTGCAGCGGTATCTGACTGTTATTCACTCTAGCAGATGTGCTTCGACGCCGACCGCGATACAGCAGCTAACCCCCCCAGTACAATAACATTCACACACACATAGTTAGCTTTGCCTCTTGTATGAACGCACAATGAATTTGTAGCCTTCCTTTACCTGAGGAAGAGCGAGAATGGGCGCATGTACGAGATGACGTACTTCTGCATGCCGCTTTCCTGTCAGCACCACCAGTACTATCAGCGAAGCAATCGTGTAAGAAGTATCGTTTCCATGCACTCACGCCCTCCTTCTCCATCTTGAAGAGCGTGTAGTTGGTCTTCGAGCAGCGGACGTCTGCCATCGGATTGATGAATTTCTAAAACGATAGCGCGTAAACGGACTGTCAGTGAGCTGGCCTGCTTGAGAGGAGGAAAAAGTGTTCGACCCACCTGGATGTTGGAGCGATAGACCTCACTCTTGCTGTCCACAGACGTTGAACGAGCTCGGAAAAAGGGGAATCTCGTAGCCTACATTGAATAGTTAGGTTAGATCAGCGGATTCGAGAACGATTCAAGCTGAGTAGCACGCCTACCGGGGAGTTTAAGCGGACGCTGAGCTCCTGTTTCCTCGCCTCCTGCTTGATGTCGAAATGGACTCGTCCCGCCGCCTTCGTGGCCAGCAGTCGAAATCTCTTGGTGTCGGCAGATGGGGTCATCAGCACTCTCCCTCCATAGCACGAGTCCGTCCAGCTAGTCGTGAAGCTCTCGTCCAAGCTGCGAGGTACAGACAAGAATCACATTTATGAGTAGGGCTGCCACAATGAATCACTATTTGATGGGCTTCGTCACCTGAATCGGAACTTGTTCTTGTTGAGTCGCTTCCGCGCGAACAGACAAAAGTCCGTCTGGCTGTCGTGAACCTGCGGGATGTAGATGCGGAAGAACTTGGTCCCGTAGCGAGGAACCTGCCACAAAAACACAAGTCTGAGTACTAGATAACATTTCCCATCAATATAATATTCATAAAATGTGTGTTTACCTCGACACCGGTGGCTAGTTCCATGACGAGGATTGAGAATGCTGGAGGTGTGTGGTGCAAGAAGGCCATCGGACCAGTGACGTTGTCGCAGTCGTCGTGTTCCTGCTGTCGGTACAACAGATTCAACCGACATGTGAGCTACAGAAGCCAAAGACTCGGTATCTACGTAAGAACCTCGAGTATTCAATCACGAACCTCGTCGGTGATCGTCTTCGTATCGGAAGGTGGCGCTTTGGTTTGAGTCGGACTGCTCACAGAGCGAGTCGTTCGTGCAGCTGCAGGAGGGACCGTTGGCCCCCTCGTGCCGTCACGCTTGGAAGACGGCTCCTCATCCATAGGAGCCACTGATTCGTGCTTGGGCGAGTCGTTCACAAACCAGTCTTGACACTCGTCCCCATCGCTGGCATTCGAGTCTCGATCCTCGAACTCCTGCTTCAGTCTACAACACTCCATTCAGTCATTCAGAACCCACTCAATTGCACTTTACCGTCGCTCACCGGTTGGCGAAGTCGCCCATGGCGCTTTCCTCCATCATCGTGGATGGCCTCGCCACTCGAGGTGGAGACGAGTTATCGCACAATGTGCGCTGGGCCTACGTTGTTCGGGGCGAAACGGAGAATGTCGCCGATAACACTTTTGCGCCAAATTCAGCGGGGCCAGCTGAAATAGACAATGAGTGGGCTTACCTCACCTCCATGATGCATCTGGACATGGGCTCCTCCTCACGCAGAGACACTGTGGATGCCTTTCAAGCCATATTATAGTCTGCTAACCTGTTATTAGGAAAGAGTTCTCCATTTTCGATCTTATCTATCGCTGCAGCATGCTAGTCCCCCCCCCCCCCCCCTAAAAATATGAGGTGCAGGAGCTGGTCTGGCAGTCCCATTCATGCCCCAACGCTGCTCTTACGATGTCTCCAGCAGCATCTTCAGCAGTCTCGGAGACTCACTACGAGCTCATCCGAGACGCCATCTTCGACAATGACCGCGCTCGCGTGGCCGAACTGTTGGCCGTTCCTGGTGTCGACGTCGATCACTTCGACGCTGGCGGCCAGACGCTGCTGCACCTCGCGTGCTTCTGGGGAAGAATGGACTTGATCAAGTTGCTGCTGGCGGCGGGGGCGAGTCTCAAGACGAAGAACGCGGCCGGCTGCACCGCCCTGGACCTCGCGACGCATTGGGGCCACTCGGCCGTGGCCGAGGTCATTCGCCTACGCGGAGGCAGCAGCGTCTGGGAGGACAAGCTCGGAGCGCTGCAGGTTGAGCTCGAAGACCTCACACTGCGCGCGCAGCACCTCGAGACGCAGAACAACGACAAACGCCGTCGTCTCGATGCCATGGCCCACGAACTACAGTCAATTCAGACGCAGCTAGCGGAGGAGAAGAGCGCGCACGCCCTCACACTCGAGATGTATCAACGCGCGCAGCAGCAGCTGAGCAGTCAAGTGGAGACTAACCAGCGACTTGAGCAGGAGCGCGCGAGTCTCACGGAGCAGCTGAACGAGTCTCGAGTGGCGCTGGCCAACGCCGTGAGGGCGAAGGAGCGGGCCATGCAAGACATGGCCGCGTTGAAGGCGCATCGAGACGACGTGCTGGCCCAAATGCAGGCCAGCGTCAAGCAGCAGGAGCTGGCCGCGCACAACTGGCAGCGGGCCGAGGTGGCCGC
>JAIKVE010000686.1:0-16957 GCA_024679115.1 Phytophthora pistaciae | reverse complement strand
CACCGAGAAGCTTCAGCATCGACGTAACTAGATCCAGCTTCGATTGCAGGACAGTAATGCGGCTGGTTTCATTGTCCCACTCGAAGCGCATTGACCCGTGCACGAAGAACCGTTGATCCAGCAACTTGGTTGCGAGCGTCGTCCACTCCCCATTGGGTACGAGGTGCGGAAATGCCAGCCGCAGCGCATTCGACGTGATGATAACTTCGACTTTCGTTGTGGCGACGATGGAGCGGTTGTCCTCGTGGTCGAGACGCACCAGTTGGGTGTCGAGAATCGGAAGACAGCGAGAGACGGTCTGGAACTCTTGCAGCAAGTTGTCCACGCCAGAGCCCCGTTGGCCGATCACATCGGGCACCATCGTTCGGAACAGGAAATCGCGTTGAGCGCTCCAATCGGACGACAGTAAGTCATTGGGGACGTCGGAATTCTGCCTGCTCGGAAGAGGCTCCTTTAAGCCCTGGCGAAAGAGGCGGAAGTACTCGGCTGTCACGCTCCAGACCGTGCTGCGCGGCGCCCTGGCCAGAATCGTCTCACGCTTCAGCTCCAGCTCTTGGATCCCCGCTCGCAGCTGCTGCACGTCTTGGTCGAGTGTGTCCGCTCGGTGTTCAGCTCCAGCTCTTGGATCCCCGCTCGCAGCTGCTGCACGTCTTGGTCGAGTGTGTCCGCTCGGTGCTGGCAGCTGCTGCACGTCTTGGTCGAGTGTGTCCGCTCGGTGATCTTGTTCCTGTACCGCTGCATTGCAGCTGCTGCACGTCTTGGTCGAGTGTGTCCGCTCGGTGATCTTGTTCCTGTACCGCTGCATGTTCGCTCGGCGTCTGCGTCGGCGAAGCTCGATCATGGATTCCTCGCTTGTGCCGGGTGGGTTAATGGCTCGACGACGCTTTTGAGGGGATGGCGGAGTCGCCTTGTGCTGCTGCGCGGCCTGGAATCCCGATTGGTGGTCACTCGCCTGTGCTGGCGGCTCATCGAAGGGATGAACCAGCTCGGAGGTTGATAAGGTGTAGTGTGATTCTCGGACCGGCTGGGGCTGTGAACCCGCGTCAAGACTCTTGGGGGCTGCTTGGTCGCTGTAGGAATAGTAGGTCGGGTGCACATGAGACGTCGGCCTGACACGCTCCAGCACACTGCCGATCACGACGTCGTCGAACCGTCCGAAGTTGGGAGGGTAGAGAGTGCTGACGTTCATCTGAGTTGCGTTGCGTTGAGTGAGTTACTCGTCGATCTCGAAATGAATTCGCCTCTGCGGCTACGTTTTAGGAAGTGATCGCCTCCAGGGCGAGTAGACAAGTCGGAGACAGTGCAGAGGGGATCACGAGTTGATGGCGAATTTCGAGGCGACAGATGGTACGCGGCGATTCGCGAGCAAATATGACTGGTACATCATGAGTCGATTGTGATGTACTACATGTAGTACCACATAAGTCTGATTCGTATTTCTGTCAGCTGTAATTTGTATGCGTATTGCGGTGTGATGAGTATTTCTCATCCTGCAACTCAGCCTCGTTCAGAGCCGGAAGTGCTAGGTAGGAAACTACATATCTATCTGGTGTTAACTAGCTACTGCTCTGTAGATCTCTTCTACAACTGTCCGTATACTAGTAAAAAAATAGTTGCTGCACCAGGACTGCATGCAAACCAGTAAATCATTGCACCTGCGGTTGTGCGTAGGTGTGTGTTTTATCGCAGGCAATGGAGATCCGTCAACTGGAAAGGAGGCTGGTTAAAACTGACCGTGATATTTTTATCGCAGGCAATGGAGATCCGTCAACTGGAAAGGAGGCTGGTTAAAACTGACCGTGATATTGTGGACTTAAAACTGGACGTTAGGGTCTCTTTTGGACTGCACCCTGAATTCCATTGACTGTAGGAAGCAGTTTCTTCGTAGTTACAAAGGACTGAATCCATCGAAGCGAGGCAGACAAACTCATTGGGGCCGGTATCGATATGGCACGCCGGACCAATGGTATATCCCCACAGACTTCCCTATTCGGTTAAGCGTGACAGATTCTCACACCGTGCGTACATGTAGTGTGATCACTGGGTGATCATCACCCCGCTAAATCGACAGGAATCAGTGCAGTGTATTAGTACTAGTATTACTTTCAGTATTTTATACTGTATTAATATTATTATCACGTTCACGAGGAGATAATATATTACTGCAATTAAAATATTATCACTGTCAATGAAGATATTAATAACTCATGGGAAGCCTAACCAGGGGCAATGGATCTCTATCAGCTGTTGTATTTACGACTAAGTTAGCAGCTTACCTCTAGCTTTCGGCTATGGCGAATGATCAGGATGATATTAAAAGGTAATAGAACTGCACGCTGGTGTTGACACGGGAATTTCATTTCAGCCCTCTTCGACGTTTTTACTCTACTCATTCCCAGCAGCGGTGCTTTCTTCCTTCTTCTGAGCGAGACTGAGCTGCAGTTTGAGAAACACAGTACACACAGCATTGTGATTACAGCTCATCAATATACTAATCAGGTACAGTATGCGGTACACAGTACATCACAGGACACTCAAGACGAACTCTTTGATCGCGAATCGCCATCTGTCTGTCGCCTTGAAACCCGCCACCAATTCGTGGCTCTCTCTGTACAAACGGTCTCGCGCTGGACACGCTCACTTCCTAAAACTTTCAGCAGTGGTGAAGTGCTGACGACCTCGACGATTGCAGGCCCCGCCCAGATGAACAGCAGCACCCTCTACCCTCCCAACTTCGGCAGGTTCGACGACGTCGTTATCGGCAGCGTGCTGGAGCGTGTCAGGTCGACGTCTTATACGCAGTCGGCATGCAATTCCTTCAGCGACCAAGACGCTCGCCAATCGTGTAACAAGCCCCGGTCAGTCCGCGCCCCGACAAAGTCCGTGTCGGGGCCAGCCTTTGACGAACCAGCACGGACGAGCACCCAAGGACCAAAGAATCAGCTCGAAAAAGCTGGCAAGCCCAAGATAAAGCGGGGGACAAAGCGCAGCACTGCAGACGCCACTGAAGAGTCGATGATTGAGCTTCGCCGACGCAGACGTCGAGCAAACATGCAGCGATACAGGAACAAGATCCAGAGCCGGGGGGACACACTCGACCAGGAATGCCAGCAACTCCGAGAGCAGATCCAAGAGCTCGAGCTGCAGCGAGAGGCCGTTCTGGTTAAGGCGGCGCCCAGCAGCACCGTCTGGAGCGTGACAGCCGAGTACTTCCGCCTCTTCCGCCACGGTATGAAGGAGCCTCTCCCGGGCAGGCAGAGCTCTGACGTCCCTAATAAGGGTTTATTATCGTGCGATTGGAACGCTCAACGCTGTTTCCTGTCCCGAACGATGGCGCCTCATGTGGTCGGCCAACTAGGCTCAGGCGTGGAGACCTTGCTGCGAGAGCACCAGATCATCTCTCGCTGTCTACCAGTTCTCGACACTCAACTCGTGCGTCTCGACCACGGAGACAACCGCTCTCTCATCGCTACAACGAAGGTTGAGGTCATTATCACATCGAATGCGCTGAGGCTGGCATTTCCACACCTCGTACCCAATGGCAAGTGGGCCACGCTCGCAGCCAAGTTGCTGGATCAACGGTTCTTCGTGCACGGGTCAACGCGTTTCGAGTGGGACAATGAAACGAGCCGCATTACTGTCCTGCAAACGAAGCTGGATCTACTGACGCCGATGCTGAAGCTTCTTGGCGATGTGGAGAACGTAGCGCGCGCTTTTGACAACGCAGCTATTAACCTGGATGGAAGCGTTTCGAGCGCTGCGTTCATGTAACTCGAAGGAGCGGTTCATTTTAAACTTTTCCATCATGAATCATCATTCTAATATGTATATGTAGTAAATTATGTGTTCGCTTCGTTCTCTCTCTCTCTCTCTCTTCTCTCTCTCACTTTTATCCCACCTGAAGGAAGTCTTCGGTTGGTACAACATGTTGTATTACTGTACACATGTATCCAGAAAAACAGCAATGAATAGTACGGCGTCACAATGGTAAACGCTTAGCGACAATTGAGTTCCGGCCGCCATCACCAATTGATTACATGTAGAATGTATTAGCTTGACCGACAAGCTGCGTTTCCAGACGACTCATTCTCTACGTTGCACGTCACACACAGTCCTGGAACTATGTAAGTACTGAGAAGAATTGTAGATCATCGAACTGCTGACCGACTGTCCCTACAGTACGCTCAGTCCTAACATCGATGCGGTTACGACAGTTGGCTCACCGTCCTCACAAATGCAGGTTTGCGTGTCAAGTCTCCTCGTCTGGGCATCCAATCCTGCAATGGGCCATCGTCTTGCCGTGTATAGTACTGTATCACGATGGTAAACGTTTCCTATAAGGACACTTGAGCTTCTCTTATCAATGCCAGTCTTCAATCTGCGTGCGACCCCCCAAGCTACCAATGCTAATGCATTTTCCAGCAGCACTGCTCGTTCTCGCCGTCGCTTTCTTGACCGTCGACGCTGCCTCCATCGATCATGACAAGGTGAAGCCGTTCGACGAGCCCGACGCAGTCACCGCCATTGAAACACTTGCGGTACGTTTCAAGCCAATGATACTGTTCGAGTCTGGGTGTGTCGCGTATCCTGCCGTGAACGCTGCCGGGGAGACAAGCGGAGGACTCAGAGGAGTAGAAGGAAAATCCGAATGCGAAGGCTCGCCCATGGGCACGCAGGTGTACGTCCGAGCTGCACGCTATGAGCCCCACGATGTTTGGGCCATCATGTACGCTTGGTACTTCCCGAAAGGCTTCTGGGGGAAGCACGCATCGCGACGTCATGACTGGGCGAACGTCATCGTGTGGACCGACAACCCGGACGTGATCAATCCCACTGATTTTGGACTCGTGGCTTCGAAGGGTGACGGCAAATACCACAACTTAGGTCGTGATGACTTTGCCGGAACTCATCGGCTTTCCCATCACCTTCGAACGCTGGGCCAACCGTCTTTGGACAGGACACGCTATGAAGGACACTACCAGTCGATGATTATGTGGGAGAACCTCACTGAAGAAGCCCGAGTGGCACTGAACACGGCGGATTTTGGACGCGCCAAGGTGCCGCTGAACGACGACAACTTCCGCGAGATGCTCGACAAAGCGTGGCCCAAGCTCGACAAGTGGTGGGCTGGGGCTCCGCAAGACTGAGACTAAAAAAAGTATCGCGTGTCGAGGTGTCCAAGCGATATTGCTATCATCTACTACAAGTGTAGGACATCTTCCTGATACCCACCCAAAACCAATTCTACATTTGACATACTGCATGTACTAGTGGCACTAGCTAGGACTACTACTATCAGTACATGTAAGTAACTAGTATTGTTGGCATCGTGCAAATTTACAAATCAATTTCTCAGCAATTCCTTCTTTTTGCCAGAATTTGGTGTTGTGTGATTACCCAGACTTTTATTTCAACTGATGGTCGTCATTACGGCAAAGAAACCTTCAGATGCGAAGTACTAAGTATGACCTTTTTCTCGGCTGAGCGTTGGTTTCGCTGTGGAGTGCCTTTAGCTTCATGCGTGTACTTGCGTGTCGCCTCTTAGTTGAAACAGAAAGAAACTATGCAGTGGTTACTTGCAGCACAAGAAAAAAAATCTGGGAAGGAGAGATATTGGATCTTTGGAAATGCGGCACCGTAGCAATACGACATATTACATGTAACTTGCATGTACTGCGACATGAAGGACAGGTACATTCCGAGTACCATGAATTAATTAAGCTTCAACTAGCTCTGGTTTGTTACTCTCTACCGCAGTCGACACCGCAGCTGATCCAGACTTGGTTACTTTGAAATGGACGCTAGCCAAGTTATGTCGTCTTTTATCGACAAACAGAGTTGTCGGAAGTCGAAAAGAGGGGGTCGTAAGGAGGACAGCTTAGAACGGCCACACTGGGAATCGTGTGGTACCGTTTAAGGGCCTGTTCTCCAGGGACGTGATTACTTAAGTAGTTCCCGAAACCACCCGATTCTAGCTGGCATTTCTTGAATGGAGCTGGCTACATATAGTACATGTATTGCCGTTCCAAATTGGACTTTCAACTTCAATCAGTCTCCTGCGCATTACTATTTATTTTTATTAAGCTGTACACAGAATATATGACGCCAGAGCACATGAATGAAGCAATTCCATGGTATGGCCCAAGTTTTGTTTTGTTCTTGAAGACGCCATAAGGTTCTCACTTGCTGGTATCTATATAAAATATGGCTCTACATTAAGGTACTGCACAATTCAAATTCCCCCTTCACGGGGGCCGGGAGAATCTCATCTCATATGTTCGTATGAAAATGGACTTGATTAGCATAATTCCAAAGTGGTAAACTTTTCTCTTTTTTCGCTTAAAGTAAAACAGCAACTTCCTTCACCACCGAATTCCGGATCAGCTCCCAATTTTCCAGCATCCCGCCACGAAGCTCTGACGATGCAGTTCCAGAAAGTATTGGTCATTCTCGCTGCCGCACTCATCGCCGCCCGCGCCGCCCCCATTGACCACGACAAAGTGAAGCCGTTCGAGCAGCCAGAAGCAGTCACTGCCTCTGAAAAGGCTGCTGTCAGGTTCCAGCCTGTGCTGAACTTTCGTTCTGGATGCGCGCCATATCCGGCCGTGAACGCTGCTGGAGAGACAAGTGGAGGACTCAAGGGCACAAAAGGAAGCTCCGAATGCGAAGTTCCGCCCTTGGGCTCGCAAGTTTACGCCCGGGCTACATGGCACGAAGACGTCTGGGCCATCATGTACGCCTGGTATTTCCCGAAAGGCTTCTGGGGACGCCGCGCATCTCGACGTCATGACTGGGCGAGCATCGTTGTGTGGATTGACAATCCGGAGCTGGAGAAGCCAGACGTCAAGGGACTTTCAACATCTCGCGGCGACGGTAAATACGACACGATCCCCGTCCAATCCCTTCTTGGAGGCGTAACCCCATCATTATACCATAGTCTTGGCTTCCTCGGCCAACCGTACTTGGACGTGGCACTATCAAGAGGCGAGCACCAGCCTCTCATCATGTGGACTCAGCTGACCGAAGAAGCTCGAATGGCGCTGAACTCGACGGATTTCGGGCGCGCCAAGGTGCCGATCAATGATGACAACTTCCAGGGGATGCTCGAAAAAGCGTGGGCCGCACTTGACCAAGATTCGTGATCAACCAGTGGTGTTGCTGCTGTGCGTCTCGGCGGTGGGGTACTTGTAGTTATCTGTTTTCTGAAATGCAAATAACAAGTTTGTTGCTTACAGATACTACTAAATAGATGCAACTTGCTACTGCGTAGTAGTGGATTTGTGTTTTCTTGGTTTCGATGCTGAACACCCCCATTATTGGCCTGTCCTACATACATGTACTAACATGTTAGCTAAGTATTCACATGAAAGCGAATTCGTAAGCTTATGGATACATGTAGTATTGTCCTAAATTATATCAAACTCTACTAATCAAAAATAAATAGTACTAAGATGTCAGTAGCATTAGGCAACCGGCTGTCAACGCACAATTTATATGTGAACAAGACTTATTATATTAAAACGAGAACTTGATCACTGTCCTCGCAATCCCGCAGGACTTCTGCCACGACAAAACTCACCATATCGTTGGGCCTCTCTAAAACGGCCACGCCTTCTTCAGCTTCTCCTCGAAAGTGTCATCGTTAATCGGCACGTAGGCGCGGCCGAAGTCCGTCGTGTTGAGTGCCAGTCGCGCTGCCTCGGGCAGTTGCTCCCACATGATCAGAGGCTGGGACTCGCCGGTCCTAGAGCTGTAATACAGCTTCGGCTGACCTGCCTCCCGACTGATCGAGCGAAACAGGAGCGTCGTCGTGCCGTCCAGAATGGCATAGTCCGGGGCCGGAGTCTTCGTATCGTAGTCATCATCGCTCGTGGAGGTCGAAATGCCCAGGATCTTGGGTGCCGCGAAGTCCGGATTGTCGATCCACACGACAGCGCTAGACCAGTCGAAGCGCCTGGACGCTACCCCCAAGAAGAATCCCTTGGGGAAGTACCAGGCGTACATAATGGCCCAGACATCCTTGTACCACATGGCTCGGCCGTACACTTGCGAACCCAGTGGAGCGCTATCGCATGCGGAATTTCCCGAGTTCCCCTTCAGTCCTCCGCTGGTGTCACCAGCAGCGTTGACCGCGGGGAAGGAGACGCATCCGTCCTCAATAAGCAACTGCGGCTTGAACTTGACTGCCGCCTTCTCCGAGATGGTCACGGGGTCCGGCTGAGGGAACGGCTCCACCTTGTCATGGTCGATTTTACCGGCGTCCACTGCGACGAACGCAGCCGCGAGGAGAGCGGGAAGCCTCGGAGATTCATGGCTCACCTGGATGTTTGAGCAGCACGGGGGGAAATCGAAACTGAGCGGTTCCTGGAGCCTGAGCAAACGAGCAGCCTCAACTCCATGTGTGCAGAATTTGGGGCCAAGATAGCCAATGTGATGTGATGAACGGCGGACGGGTTCTGATAACTTTATAAATGTATTGATTGTCAAAGCCCACCTGATCCCCTCCCTATCGTGAAAACTGTTTCTCATGTGTTTCGGCGCTTCCTCTACACCAAGCGGGGGGATTTATGCTGGTTTTGACCCCGCCTCAAGAGTGTCGGCGCGTTCTGTGCTTCCACATGGAGCTATAGGGCATGGCTACACAGCGATGTCTTACTCTCGTGGTGAGTGCTTTATACATGTACTAAGTACATGTAACTCGGCAACAAAGTGAGTACCGCGAGGTAGATACCATCTATGAATACTTAAGTAAGAACAGTTTACAGTACAACACTGACGAAGCGATAGATACATATTGTGAAAGAGTACGTGTATCTTATTACTTCAAGGTTTTGTTGAAATTTTGCCGATGTACATGGTACATGTGCGCGTCTCTTGTTGGGTCGGCAAAGTCGAACACAGAATCGACGACAGGATATATTTTAATATATCCTATATATAATGTAGTTTTGATAAAACTACTGGTAGTACTACTATTCAACCCGGATGGCTACTGTACTAGAGAATCGCCTCTCGACGTCTAGGTCTACAGTTGACCTCGGTTTTTAAGGCACGCCGCTGGACAGGCATTACAGTACAGTGAACTACTAGTGAAGTATTTTGATTGACGAGTGTATGTACGCGGTGTGGCATTCGGTTTACCCTCGATCCTTTCTCACCCAATTAACTTGAAGCTCTTTATTCAAGACATTTCATTTCATTTGCGAATTAGTAGTCCTTCGCCCCAGTACAGAATCAAACTTCTGCTTCGCTCCCGTCGACTAGAGCGCGCGCCTCGCAGAACTTTATCAACGCTCGATCTGATGCGTAATACCGCATCGCGGTCTTAGCTATCGCCATGATATCGCGTTCTCGGTTTAGAAGCTTCGCAATATCAGCGATCTGTTCATACACCCGCCGAAGTCGTTCCCACAACTTGGTCGGGTTGGTCCGTGTCGCGTTTCAATGCATCCATCCCCATGCTGAGCTCCAGAGATAGCTTAGAACTTGAGTCGGCAATGTCGAGCACGACAAACGCCCAGCTCGTCAACCAACTCCAAGATACTTTCCTTTTTGAAATTATATAATTTAAAACTCACTCGTTGGATTTTAGGTGACAGGGTTGGACAGTCTGGTCAGGTCCTGTTGTGACTCCGCCGGATACCTTGCCATCAAATGTCAGGAATCGGTGTGCTGTCCCCAACATGACTGCTGCAGCCAGCTTGGCCAGTTCGTTTACCACCGTCGAGATTTTAATTTACTGCTTCGGATCCAACTTACACATTCGTTCAACCGCTGTAGCTGCAGAGAGACCTCGCCGTAGCCTGTCTTGCGTACTATTATATCACGATTCTATAACAACGCGTCGTAGGCAGTTGAGAGAGTCTTTGCCAGCCTTACCACCCGCAGTGCTTCCACGATGCGCATAGCTAGAGAATAATATTTGGCAGAGTCCTCGATAAGGTGCTTCGCGGTCTCAAGGAGGCCAATCTCAAAAGCTCTCCTCGAGGTCTCCTCCTATTCATCGCCCACGGTCTGGATGTTCCGAAGCGAGCGAGCGTCTTCCACCCCTCCATTTCGTTGCGTACTTCTTGCAAATTACTACAGTATGTACATGCGATAGTGAAACCAGGTAGTAGTAAGCTCGCTGTATTAATTGATACAGGGGACATGATTACTATTTTTTGGAACGCCTATGCTGCAGAAAATGCTACTAACTTACCGGTATGTTGCATGCACAACAGTATACGCAACGTAGCGATTTACAATTCTCGAAAGGAGCCGATGGGGTTGACATCGACGATAGCGCGGACGCGACGCCATTACCTTACAGCTGCAGCTTGTCGATGCTCGGCCGCTATGA
This sequence comes from Phytophthora pistaciae, assembly GCA_024679115.1. Taxonomy (NCBI): domain Eukaryota; phylum Oomycota; class Peronosporomycetes; order Peronosporales; family Peronosporaceae; genus Phytophthora; species Phytophthora pistaciae. The sequence goes on along the minus strand of JAIKVE010000686.1, from coordinate 6,615 downwards.
TAGCGGCGCTATATACCTAAGCTAAGGCAATGCTTTTAGCCTACCTTAAGCTGGAGCGCGCACCCGTCTGTCTCCTCACGACTCAGCATCCGGGGGCCGAAAAGCGCTCCTCGTCTGCCTACACGCTGGCGATACGAAGTGGATCGTTCAGCTCCCCCCCTCTTTCTTGCCAGTCTCCAACGCGCAGCGAGTAGCCGATGGAGACGGAGGAGTTTAGGAACGCCGTGCTAGAGGGCGACCTCGCGCGAGTCCAGGGGTTGGCGGCGCGGGTCTCGGGCGATGACAGGGAGGATGCGATGAGGGGTGCTTCTTCGAATGGGCACCTCCAAGTTCTGATGTACCTTGTCGAGGAATGGGCCGTTGACGTGGATGCTATGATCCCCTACCCAGAGCCAGAATACATGTGCGAAATCGAAATCTACTCGGCCTTCAGAAGCGCTGGGGAGAATGGCCACCTGGATGTTGTGCGTTATCTGGTCGAGCAATGCGGTGTTAAAAACACTATTCGGAGCTGCAGGGGCGGGTCATATCGATATCGTGCGGTATTTGGTTGAGCATTGTGGCGCTGACGTCAATGCAGAAGATTTTTTAGGGCGCCCAGTGTTGACGCTTGCTGCTGAGATTGGTCACGTGGATTTAGTACGATACCTTGGTGGGCAAGGTGGCGCTGACGTTAACGCTGTGAGTCGTTACGACGGGACAGCACTCAGCAGAGCTGCTGACGAGGGTCACATGGATGTTGTGCGCTGTCTGGTCAAGCACTGTGGTGCTGATATGAACATCAAGGACGGTTCCGGGTTCACAACATTGACACGAGTTGCTCAGGAGGGTCTCGTTGATGTCGTACAGTGCCTTGTCGAGGAATGCGGCGCTGACGTGAACACCAAGGACGATTCCGGATGCACAGCAGTGATACGCGCAGCTGGGGGAGGTCACATTGATGTCGTACGGTGTATTGTGGAGAAGTACGGTGCTGATGTGGACGCGAGGAGCAATGACGGAGACACGGCAGTGATACGAGCTGCTGGAAATGGTCACATTGATATCGTACGCTATCTTTCGAAGCGATGTGGTGCTGACGTGAACGCCAAGAAGAATGACGGAAACACTGCGCTGATCGAGGCAGCGAAACGGGGCTGTGTGGACGTCGTCCGATACCTTCACGACCGATGTGGTGTCGATTTCAATGTCAAGAACAATGACGGATGTACGGCTTTGCTGGTGGCTGCTGATTGTTATCAGACGGATATTGTGCAGTACCTCACTGGTCATGGCAGCGTCGATGTGAACAGTAAGCGGAATGATGGAGCAACAGCAATGATAGTGGCCGCTCAAAAGGGGATTTTGGATATCGTGCGGAGCCTCGCAGAGCGAGGTGGTGCTGACGTCGATGTCAGAAACAATGACGGATGTACAGCACTAATTCAGGCTGCTGAAGATGAGCGCACGGATATCGTCGAGTGCCTTGGGGGCCGATGTGCAGACGTGAATGCCAAGGATAATCACGGATACACAGCGTTGATGAAGGCCGCTCAGCGCGGGAATATTGCCATCGTCCAATGTCTGGTCGAGCAATACCATGCAGACGTGAAGCTGTAAGTACCAACGGCACCACCGCTCTTCGACTTGCTGCTGAACGTGGATATGGTGAAATCCAGCGAGTCCTCATACCGTTTGTTCGACCCGATCTTGCCGATGCTACTCCTCGAGGTGGAGCTTCCCTTCCGCCGAGCTGCTCCATTCACTCGTCTGAAATCGAGCTCACCCACTACAGTCAAGACCGCCAGATCGGGGGCGACTTCCAGGCCAAGTGGCTCGATGCCGACGCGGTCGTGAAGCTGTTCATTCCAGACGCATCATACACTTCATTTGAGGACGAAGTGCGTGTGTGGCAACAGCTCCGCCATCCCAACGTCCTCAAAATGTACGGCGCCTGCAATGCTGGTCCTCACCTGCTGTTCTTCGTGTGCGAGTACGCGAGTCAGGGCTCACTTCTCGAGCATGTCAAGTCCTCACCAGAGAAGAAACCGACGGGTGGAAGTACCTCTACGAGGCTGCACTAGGGCTCGAGTATCTCCATGAGCGAGGACTCGTTCATGGTGATCTGCGATGCAGCAACATACTGATCGGCAGCGATGGCATGGCGAAATTGTCGAAATTCGGGCTCAGTGGCTTGATCAAGCGTTCCAGTGCGGCTTCGGATAATGTCGTTGGGTTCATGCGCTGGCAGGCCCCAGAGGTTGTGGAAGGGGCCCCACCATCGTTCGAGTCGGATGTGTATTCTCTGGGAATGTGCATTCTGAAAGCTGTGACCAAAGAGATGCCCTGGGGCAGCATAAGTACTGATGTGATGGGGTACAAAGGCAGCCGGACCCCGGAAGATGAATCTCTTAAAGAAGCTTATGCTGTCGACATTGCTAATGGTTTCCCTACTGGTTGCTACGCTATTCTTTGCTGTTCACCTGGCTGTCTCATTGGTGATGCTCGCGAATTAGTGTGGAAAATGTGCTCTCGAGATCCTCGTCAACGTATTCCTTTGTCTTCTGTCGTCAACAAACTCGAGCGTTTGGCTACCGGGGAGTATTCGAGCTTCGAGCAAGCTGAGCACGAAGCGGTTATCTCCTTTGAAGAGTACGCGTCCGGTAGAGCTCAAGGAGCGTGGCTGAGGCTGGAGAAGCACATGGAGAAGTACATCAACATCCAATACTGCCGTGCGTTCGACCAACTCAAGCTGCTACATGAACGTCTACGAGCATCCGCTTACCCTCCAGCACTGCTGGGGCGTTTCCACACGCTTGTCGCCGAGTTTTATCAACGGTCAAGATGTCGCCTGATCAAGCTATGATAATGCGCTTGTCGTCAACGCGCGCCACCAGTAACAGCTTGCACGCGTTTCAGTGGCGCATTGAGTCACTTATGACATCATTAGGTGGAGCGGTGGGGGGTACGATGGGGTCAGGATGGCAGCAGCAGCGCCGTGATGAGACCAAGCTGTTTGTGCTAGGCCTCTCCGACACTTTTCTTCTGCTGCAGAAGTTGACGACAATGGAGGAACGGGCTGCGTATCTGAAGACTTTGAAGGCCGAGATGGAAAACCCTCACGAGAAATACACAACTGAGGAACTAGACATGATGAAGAAGACCCACGTGGATATCACCAGCAAGCTGGAGTCGGAAGACTGGTCGAAGCTCATTCCAGAATGGTTCATCCCGTGGTACGAGTTGATCATCGACGATGGAAGTTGTCTTGGCGAAGGAGGTTTTGGGACAGTCTACCGAGCCAAGTGGCTGGACTCGGAGGTGGTGGTAAAACGAGTGCTATTCGGTGGATCGGGTGGCAAAACGGATGCCTCAACAACGTGGTCGAGTTTATCAGCGTCCGAGGACCCGTCGGCAACGCAAGCCAACATGGATGCCACCCAGAGGAGCAAAGCTATTGCGATGTTTCGGCGCGAAGTCGAGATTTGGTTCGGCTTCAGCCACCCTCACGTCATTCGACTCTTCGGTGCCTGTCACGTCGGACGGCCGTTCTTCGTGTGCGAGTACGCTACCAACGGGACGTTGGTGAGCTACTTGCGAGAGCATCCTGACGAGCTGTGGTCGAAGCTGCACGAGGCGGCGCTGGGAGTCCAATACCTTCACGCACGCGACGTGGTCCATGGAGATCTGAAAGGGAACAACATCGTGGTCGGGAGCGACTTCAAGGCGAAGGTGACGGACTTTGGTCTCAGCTCTGCCGCTAGCAGCGACGACATGACACAGATTTCAGGCGCGTGGCACTGGCTGGCCCCAGAGTGCTTTCCAAACTGCAAGGCAGGAGAACCCCAACAGCGAGAGAGACCATCCTTCGCGTCGGATGTCTATTCTCTGGGTTTGTGCATCGTGGAGGCCCTACGGGTCGTGGAGGCAGCACAGGCAGGCAAAGACACCCGCATTTACCTGCCTTGGCGTGTTGCAGACCGAAATGTGGTGAGATACCATGCTACGCATGGCTGCCCGCGCGGCCAAAGTGCAGTGACAGTCAATGGAAGTTGGTTGAGCGAATGTGCGCGTTGGGGCCAACGCAGCGGATTAAAATCTCGACTGTGGTGGACGAGCTGGCCAGACTGGCGAACTCTGCAGTCAACACCCAGGCGATGCCCAAGGCCGACACTTTGCCAGCGGATGCCACAAATGGGTTTACTGTCCCCGTCATGATTGCTGCAGCCCGACAGGAGCTGGCTAGGTTGGCCAAACGTAGCATCGAAAACCGAACGAGGGTCCAGCCCAGCGGATTGAACAACAAAAGCTCTCTACCAAGGTGGTTGACGAGCTGGCGGGCCCTGATGTCCGCAGCCAAGCGATTGTCCTGCTCGACGCTGCCAGTGAATGTGACGAATGAAGTTCATAACCCTGGAGATCAGCAGGGGACGGGTACATTGCAAGGCGCCATAAGTCAACATGACCAAGTGATTTCGCTCTGCTCTTCGTTGTGGAAACGACTTGAGCGCGTGCATGAACAGATCGATGACAATAAGAGTGAGGAATGCCGCGCTTCGTTCTTCTCGCTCGTGATCAATGCCCGCTCGTCCACGTTGAAGCTTCAAGACAGGAAGCAAGACGTTATGGCGCTAGCTGAGACCACGATGAGGTTTTACACCTTGGATCGGGCGTTGGCAAAGTTCTGCGAAGCATACTTCGTTGACGATGTGAATTAACACTGCGGCATCAGTTCGTGCTGAGGCAAAGATAAGTTATGGTCTCGGAAGGCCACAATGAACAGTGAACAGTATTCATGCATGAAGTTAACATTATTTTTGATGCAAGGCGCCACTCGGAGTCGCGCTCACAAATCCTCAACTACTAAAGCACTCTACCACGAAAGATCCTTGGACGCACCCGCTACTGCGGACGCCGGAGCCTCCTCCTTGCTGGAGCAGCCACCGCCGCTGCCACAGCTGCCCTTGTCGGCCGCGGGGTCCTGCACCGCCACACGGAAGAGACGGTTGCCGAACTTCTTGTACAGCGGCATGATGCCACCGCCGGCGAGCAGACGCTCCTCGAAGAGCGACATGTTGAAGCGGAAGGTCTCGCCGCCCACCTCAATCGTGCGTCCGGTCATGTTCACCGTGATGTCGGCGTTCTCCTTGGCCAGCTCGTAGAAGCGGTCGTCGTCGAGCTGGATGCCCAGCAGACTGAAGTTCTGGTAGTTGCGCGAGAAGATGTAGCCGAACGAGCGGGCGATCAGAGCCTGCACGCCAGCGCCCTTCATGGCCGTCACGGCCTGCTCACGCGAGGAGCCGCAGCCGAAGCCGTGGCCGGCCACAACAACGTTCTGGCCCTGCTTGACCTTGTCACGGAAGTCCGGGTTCGTGTGCAGGAAGGCGACCTTGCCCAGAGCCTCCATGTCGTTCTCGCACAGGAACTCACCGGGCAGGATGGCGTCCGTGTCGATGTTGTCACCGAAGACCTGGACGCGGCCCTTGATGGAGCCCGAGAACGTCTCGAGCGAGGCAGCGGCCTCAGCGTCCGCGTTGCCGGCCTCCTCACCAGCAACAGGGAGCTCCGGGGCCACCTCAGCGATCGTAATGGGCACCGACGGCTGCTTGGGCACGGCCGAGTTGAACTTCTCGACGTCGATGAGCTTGAGGAACGGCGTGGGGTCCGTCACCTCCATCGTGAAACTGGAGGCAGCCACCGTGATGGCCGACGCGAGGTTGGCAATGGAGCCCTTGCCCATGCGGTTGCGGTAGTTGCGGTTCTGCGAGCTGAGCCACACCTCGTTCTCGCCGGCAACGTCAGCAGCGATGCCCAGGCAGAAACTGCAGCCGGGGGCGCCGACAATGAAGCCAGCCTTCTCGTACACGTCGATGAGGCCGTGCTTCTTGAGGTTGTCCACGATGATCTGACTGCCAGGGGTCACGCGACGCTGGCCGTGGGCCACGGGCTTCATGCCCTGCTTGAGGCAGGCCTCGAGCACCAGGGCACCGAGCACCAGGTCCTCCTCGGCCGTGGTACAGGCGCCGATGAAACAGCCGTCGAGCTTCATGCCGACGACCTCCGACACGGGCTTGACGTTGTCCGGGGATGGGAACAGAGCCACCTGCGGCTCGAGGTTGTCCAGGTTGATCTGGAACTTCTCTGCGTACTGCGCGTCCTTGTCGGCGCGGAAGTAGAGCGCGTCGCTGTTGTGGTCCGGGCGCTTGGAGATGTACGCAGCGGTGCGCTCGTCAGCGGGGAAGACACCGGCAATACCGCCGAACTCGGCCGTCATGTTACTGATAGCGAAGCGGGCGTCGCACGACAGCGCCGAGATGTTGCCACCCCACTCCACGCAGCGGCCAATGGCCACGGTGTTGCACTTGAGCTGGCCCAGCGTGTAGAGCATCACGTCCTTTCCGCCCATGCCCGTGGGGGGCGTGCCCACGAACTCGATGAGCACCGTCTCAGGCACCTTGATCCACGTCTCGCCTGTCACGAGGGGCATCACGACATCAGCAGCGCCAAGGCCAATGGCGAAGGCGCCCAGGCCGCCGGTACTGCACGAGTGCGAGTCGGCGCCCACCACGATCTGGCCGGGCTGCGCGCGCTGGCGGTAGAACTCGGTGTGCAGGATGGTGGTGTTGGGCGGCTGGA
>JAIKVE010000685.1:0-11323 GCA_024679115.1 Phytophthora pistaciae | reverse complement strand
TTCCGGGGGGGGGGGGGGGGGGGGGGGGGTTGGCTGCTGCGGCGACCGAAAAAGCTGAACTGAGGACCCGGAACCGCTCGTAGGCGTTGGTCGTACGGTATCGCTACTCTATTTCCAAGGAACGGTCTGTAGTCTTGTTCACTCACCTTTTCGCTGCGTTTTCATACAACTTTCCGTAGGAATACACAGAGAAATGGCGTTGGCTGAATTGTTGTGCTGATGGTCCAATTTGATCAATATCTACACCTTTTCAACTTCAAAATGGCAAATTGCTAGTTCAAAGTGACAAAACGTAAGTTCAAACTGTCACGAATAGAGACGAGACCGTCCCACAATCTTATACGAGCACGATTGGTTGATACAGTTCACTCTCAGCCAATAGATATTAGACATTCTGTATTTTTATATATCCCTATAGTACATACAGGCTTAAGTATCTGTTTACAAAGTATTGTCGTTTTGATTTTACATTTTGACGTATTGAATTTTCTTTTTGCCATTTTGAAGTTGAAAAGGTGTAGTCTAAGTCTTTCAATGCGGAAATTTGTTAGGAATACACGAAGAAATAGCTTGACGCTAGAGTTCAACATGCAGAGTTTTACAGGAGATTGCGATCAATGTTTAAGCTGTGGGACGAACTGCATTTCAAGTGGCGCGGCCAACTTGGCTGGTGGTAAGCCATCGTTGGTGGCGTCCTGCTCGCATCAAGGAAGCTAGTTTGGTTGCGTAGCGCTTCCGCGGCTAGACGAGTCGCGGTTGTGTTGACAGCTTTGTTGCGAAGAGCCCATGTTGAAACTCTTATCTTGTCTGCGAGTCGTCTGCATTTCAGGTACCACCTCTGCAGCCGTCCGGCGTTCGGCGGTTTGCGATCACTCATGTATCGCACAACATGTTGGTTATCCCCCACTATGGCTAGACCGTACATATTATTAGCGCTGGCCGCGACGAGTAGATGGTATAATGACACCATTGCGGTCAAGTTGGTGGTACTTCTTGAGGAGGGTAGGTATACACTTCCCCCTCGGATGCTACGGGGTTCGCCATCGGAGATCAGGAAAAAACCACCTCCCCCTGACCCTGGATTTTGGTTTGAGTGCCCATGGAAAAAATCGAGCTTGTGCCCCAGAGTCAGACCAATGCCCGGCGAGGAGGTACCGTCGCAAAGTTTGTTCATCAGTTGCCGTGATACTCTCCATTCCCCATACGTGTGAGGGGTCAGCGGGATGTCTCGTGTTAATTGAGAGTACGTTCGTCGCAATACCTCCGGTAAGCCAGCTGCCACTCCTCCATTATTTTGCTGTAACAAGGCGTTAGGCTTGATTTCATCTATTCTGCTCCGCCAGATCGTAGCCAGAGTTGCGCAGATTCCAGCTTTCCAGTACCGATTGGATACGTCGTAAACGACGTCCTCCACTGCTTCGCCAGTGTCACTTTTGGTAAAGTGTGCAAGAATTGATTCCGGTGGCAAGTTTAGATTTAGTGAGAATATTTCACTGACCGTGCCAAATCCTGTGTGGCCATTAGCTCCGGCCCACCCCGCGAGAAAAATATCCCACATTTTCTTGGCTGTGGGGCACCCCCAAAAAATATGAGCGTAACTTGAGGAGGTGTCATCATTGCACATCTCGTGGGGGCAGATCATGCTATCCGACGCTGTGTTCCACCTAGTCAGTCGACGCAACTTGAGCCGATACAGCGTCTGCTGTTCGTAAGTACTGATTCCTTGTATCCTACGAATATCATCCCACGAGACCGAGCTGAGTGCTGCTCCGATTTCCGCGTGCTCCTCCACCCAATCTCGCTGTAAGGCTCGAAGTATATCTACTCCACGTCTTGAACGCTTGGTAGCCGCTATTCCCTTGTAATAGGAGTGCTTCTGTCGCCATCTCCTTTTCCCAGCCCAAAGAGGCGACATTTTTGAGATCCACTTGTGGGGAGTAAATACTGTGCGATGGGGTGCGCTAGGTGTAAGCTAGGTACGTATGACAGCAGAGACTCGAAGGTGTTTCTCGGCTACTTCGACTTCTACCGCAAAGCTACTCGGGTGTGAGTGTTGCCGCCGCATCTCCGTAATTTCGTTAGCTAGGCGGTAGAGCTCGCGTTTTGCTCAAACATCTCTCTCCCCGACTCCTGGAATTGGAGGTCGTAGGGTTCGAGTACACCAAACGATTGCACGCTTTGCCAGTTTATCCATGGCAACTAACGAAACAAAAGAGCGCACATAAATTACTACGGGTTATCCACGTTTAGCTGCCACACCCGAGAAATAACACACCTGCAATTTAGCCATCTCCGCACGCACAAAACACATGAACAGTCCGCAAAGTTGACTCTCGGAAGATAGAACAGGGCAAAGCGCACAGTTCAAACGCTCTATGCGGCGCATAAGATCTGAAAGATGTGGAGATATTTGCGTTACAAGTGCAACATACGATGAAAATCCGTATCACGAAAAAGCCAACGCCAACTTGGACTAATACCGTAAATTACAATATCAGTAAGTATTGTTGCTCTCTGAGGTGGCTTGAGGGCAAGCTTGAGATATTTGCTTGTGTCTACACGAGTCGTCTTCGGCTCATAGTCCTTCAACGCGACAGCGACCAGCACTTCTGTCTTCTCGGAGAGCTGCTCAAAGTCTTCACTATCTATATCAAAGGTAAAGCTGTTCTTCTCGACACGGACGTTCGTTCGACTTGTACGACCGATCTCTCCAAACTTCACTGCCACCTGAACTTGCATTGACGCCTCCGCTAGCGATATATTTGTGAATGCCTTGGAATGCCCATGTAAGCCAAGGCATTCCGAGGGGATTATAAATAAATTATGGCTATTATTGGCAGTACAATTCGGAGTTATTCGCGCTAATTATGATTCTGGCGGGGGATATATATAGCAAACGGGAGTGATTCCTTATATATCGACCGTTATATCGGGGTTTTTATAAACGAAATGGGCAAAATGCGTGATGGCCACAATACATGTAGCTCTTGAAAAACTTAGCAAAATGTCTTGAGCGTGTCAACAACCCCGTTCATGTCAACTCTTTCGGTCGGGTCAAAGCGGCACATTCGCTTCACAAGTGCGTACAGCTCTTCGCTACACTCCTCAGGACGCTTTGGGATCCTCTTCTCCTTCAGAATATAATATTTAACCACAGGGTCCATGGTCATTCCCCACGGATACTTTCCGCTCACAGCCTCCAGTATGCACATCCCGAACGAGTAAACATCGGACAGAAATGTCGCCTTCGCACCGCGTAACACCTCAGGGGCCTTCCACCGAATAGCCCCCACTTCTGACGCGCTCTCCTCAATATTTTCAGGTTCATTAGTATTCAGCGTACTCAGTCCGAAATCGGTCAACTTGGCAAGCCCGTCACTCCCGATCAGAATGTTATTGCACTTGAGATCACCGTGGATCACGCGCTTCACGTGGAGATATCGCAACCCCAAAGCTGCCTCGTATTTTTACCCAAACTTCATCGGGGTGGCTTCGCAGATAAACGTCCAACTGCCCGCCTCCAGCGTATTCACACACGAAAAATGGCTGGCCGATATGACACGCGCCAAACAATTGCACCACGTGAGGGTGGAACAACTGGTGCCATATTTTCACTTCGTTCAGGTATGAAAAACTGTAGCTTGTGTCCGTGTCTGAGTCATTTGCCAGCTTTAGTTTCTTGACCACCACTTCCGCGTCCGCGGTGGACGGACCCAAAGGCGCCGCTACTGAACTCGTCGAACTTGTCGAATTCCACGTCGTAGGCTGGAATGAACCACTTTGCGTTGCGAAAAGTAGCAATCGATGCGATCGTCGCCTTCGTTCGAGCTACGTTGGACGTGGCGCTTCCTACGTAGTGAGTGGGATAGTTGCTTAGCTCAAAGCGCAGATAGGTGAGCAACTCTTCGCGCTCATGTGCGTCGTTCACGTCTTCAAACAGCGCTGGGAAATCCTCCAACTTCTCCACCATCTCGTGCTGCTGCTGACTTCGCAGACGCTGCCACGTATCTCGCCACTGGTGAAGCTCGGATGAACGCGACAGCAGAGCGCTGTCCATGAGCGAGTCCAGATCTCGATGCACTGTGAAAGTGTCGTCAACGTCGCGGCGACTCGCTGCAATGCGGGCAGCGAGTGCTTTCCCTACAGACCTCGTACTCCGAAGCCGCTTTTGGTAATACCGCACGATGTCGCCAAATTGCTGGATAATCTCGGCTTCACGTAGTTCTTTTAACGAAAAGAACGTATCCATTAGTCGGTCGTACACGCTTCGATTCATCATATCAACTGTGTTCGAGCCCTCACACATTTCGCCAACCTCAGCGAGCATCGTCGAAATACAAGAGAGCTTTCGGCTATACAAGCACCTCCAATGGTATCCTTACCGTCACTTGAGCAGCTACTGTCAAGGATCTTGTAACAGCGCGTGAATACTTGTAGCTGACGAGCAACATCCGACGCAGAGGGGCGGCTAGACGGGTCGAGGCTGCACATTCGCGTGACAAGCTGCCACTCGCTAGACGTCATGGAAGAAGGTTTGGCTGGGAGCATTCCCGATAAAACAGCCGTGTCATGAGCTTCCCCTGTTAAGTTCCACGGATCGTATGAGAGTGCGAACGCTTGGATAATTGTTATCCCGAAGGAGTACACGTCCGAAGCGAAAGAAGGAGGCAATCCTGAAATCACTTCCGGTGCCGCAGTTGTGTTGCGATAATGGCGATGGCTTATCGGGATAGTGTCGCTCCCGAGATTTCGAAGCTTAGCGGCTCCGTTCGTTGCAACGGCAATGCTGTTAATATTCAAGTCTCCGTGGATAATGTTGCGGTCGTGCAGGTACAGTAGACCTAGCGCGGCTTCGTACAGCTTGCTCCACAAATCTTTGTCCTTGCCATCGATTTTAGCTTGGACCAAGTAGCTAAACAGCGATGGAAATGCGGAGCGTTCGTGGATGAATAGTGGCGCATCGGAGCGCTTACCGTGGCAAAATCCATACAACTTCATGACATGGGGATGATTTAGCTTCGACCACCGCTCAAGTTCCGCGAAGACATTATTGGGGTGCCAATTTTCGACGGGTTTTACTTCAATGGGCGAATCGAGCCAAAACCCTTCATAACTATCTCGTGACGAATCATACTTGATACTTGTTCGGTCCAGCAGATACTCTGCGTAGTCAGCCCCAAGCCTATTTTCTTCCAGCTCGTGCACCGCGGCGGCAGTCAAGTTCTCACCAACCAAACGCTCATAAACATCAGTCTAACCTTGCTCCAATGCAAGAACAGCAGCGGTTTTGCTCGACAAATTCTGAGATGTGACGTTCGCTCCGCTCATTAGGAGCTCTTTTACGCCGTCGATACGATATGACGCGATAATCGCCTTGCTTGTGGAGCATGGGGGTGACGTAAACTGCGTCGACAAGCGCCAATGGACTCCGCTACATTTCGCTGCGGCAAACAATCGTATCGTACCATCCCTCCTAAGAACGCGCTGAAGTTATCAAATTTCTCGCCACCTTCAGCCGCGTAGTGCAAAGCTGTTCGGCCATTAAGATCCACATCTTGTACGCTCCCTCCGTTTTGCAAAAGAATATGCAGATTATCAAAATCGCATTGGCGACATGCCTCCATAACGGGCATCACGCCGAACTTGTCAGGCTGATGCACATCAGCACCTTGCTTCAGCAACTCCTTAACGGACTCCTTCGCACAAGCCGCAACGGCCTCGAGAAGAGCGGTTTTCCCGCGGCGGCTGACGATAGACATGTCGACACGCAGCTCTTCAGCAAGAATCTTGATAGTGTTGCCTTGATTTCCGCGTGCAGCAGCAAATAGAGCGTTCCACAGATCCCTTAACGGTGGCTGATCGTCCCCGCAGCACTTCGTCAGGAAGAACTCAACCGCTTTAAAGTGGCTATTGACAATAGCATAGTGCAGTGCCGTTCTCCCAGCGCCGTCAACGTCAAAAGCCTGCGCGCCATGATCCACCAGCAGCTCCACCACAGACGCATCTCTCGTCCATACACTTGAAGCAAGGTGAAGCGCAGTTTGCCCTTTGTCATCCTTCTCGTTCACCTGAGCCCCACTGTCCAGAAGTAGCTGAACGAGCAACAAGTATCTCGCCATGGCGCTGTGATACACCTTCGCGGTATCGCCATTAGTATAAAGGCCTTTTGCCACGGGGTGATCTCTCATGATCACACCAGTAGCAAGGTGCAGAGCTGTTTGCCCTTTATCGTCCCTTTCGTTAACCTGAGCTCCATGCTCCAGTAGTAGCCGCACCGTGGACACATGACCATACCTCGCGGCGCAATGCAGGACAGTCTGACCCCGCTCATATTTCTTGTTCACTGGGACTCCACTTTGTAGCAGCCACTGCATCAGAGAGCTTTGCCCTGCCGTAGCCGCTACCGACACCAACGACCCACTCCAAAAGCTCTGTTGCGTCGCCAACTCACTCGTCCGAACACCCGCCACCTCCTCTCCTGTTGCGCACAGCCATTGAACGACATCCAATCGACCCATGCTTCCAGCGAGACACAGTCCCTCCACAGCTAACTCTCGACTCCACCCCTTCCGCGCAAAAACCCGCTTCGCCAGCGCCAGCGACTTCCCACACGCAGCATCGAACCAGCACCGCTGCGAGCCGTTCAGGAACCCCTCGATCCTCCTCAACACCCGCCGCTCCACTGCAACCCGCGGAACCTCCCGACACACCACCGCGACGCTCGTCAACAGCGGTACCAGCTCGTCTTCGTCCTGCTCAGCCATGACGACGGTCTCCGATAAATGAAAGTACCGTAGAGGGAGGATCCTACAAGATCTGCATAGATACATCCCATTTACCTCCGCAAACGAGTCAAACAAACCATTAATTTGTCATTGTTAGGACGGAGTTGCCAGCCTAACAATTGCAGCTGAACTACGGACTTCTTAGCGCGTTCTGAGGCACGTGGCGCCAAACTTCGGCTTGAGTTTGTCCTCGATCACTTTGTTGAGAACGGCAGCGGCCACCTTGTCCACAATTTCAACCACGATCTTGTAGGTCGCGCCCTTCTTGTTGATCTCGTCGGCCGAGAAGTCCAGCAGCGCGCTCGTGAGCTGCGAGATGAGCGCGCTCTCGTCCTTGAACGCGACGTCCAGCGCCGTGATCGAGTCGAAGCGCACCGCGATGTCCTGGATCGACGCGTCCACGAACCGCGTGAGCAGCCGCGAGACCAGCAGATCCAACTGACCCGTCAGCGCGGAGGTCAGGAGGTTGCTCACCGTGACGTTCGAGCACTCGGAGGCGGCCACTCCAGCGGCACAGCCGAGCATGTCGAAGGTGCCGTTGAGTCCGAGCGTGAGCAGGTCGAGCCCCAGCGTCATGTCCACGGCGATCACGGTCGACGCGCAGGTCGCCGGGTGCAGGATGTCGGTCCAGCAGATCTGGTACCATTGGTGGTTGAGCTGCGAGACCTCGAGCTCGAGGGTGGCCGACACCTGGAGATTGCCGGAGAAGTCGGCGCCGAGCTGGAGCGAGTCGTGCGACGTCACGTTGATGTGGCGCGGCACGACCGTCGTGATGCCCGTGATGTTGAGGGCCTTGACGTCGGTGGTGTAGGAGAAGTCCATGCCCAGCAGCGAGAAGGACTCGGCCGCGACGTTCGTCTCCTCGATGACGAGCGGGTTGTCGATGAAGCTGGACAGCAGGTTGCTGCTCACGGCCAGGTCCAGGACGGCGTTGAGCGAGGTGAAGTCGGTGGCGCGCTCCGTGAAGTTGACGGCCACGCAGTCCGACAAGTCGGCGGCTTCAGCGACCAGGAGAGACAAGGTGGCGGTGGCGATAGCGGAGAACCAGAACTTCATCTTGCGAACGGATTTCGGAGGACTGGGAACTGGAGCAGATGTGTGTCCGAGCGAGCAAGATGGAATATGAAGAGGGTCTGCGAGGTGCGAATCGTGGTGAGCTGGTGCGCTATCGTGGAGAGTTGGCGGACTCCGTCACGGAGGGCAAGCTTGGGGTGAACGTTGAAGTTGCAGCGATACTACGGTTGTCGAACCTGATCCTGTTGTCGGCCAAGCTTGAACGTGATTGGGATAGTCGTATCCCGAGCAATTGGCATGCTCAACCGTTCTTGATGCACTTTGTTAGTGCCAGGAGGCATTGCATTTCGTTGGCACAAGTATCCTTGCACGGGTTTGGCGTACGAACATGCATCGATGTAGTGGGCCAGGGCTGAGCTGCTAAGCTGCTGATGCGTGCAAAGTGCTGCGCGTGCACGAGTCAAACAGCAAACCTTCACGACTTCAACAGGTGTACCAGTTCCCACGCCTCCGTTTAACTTGAGCACATGTCCGACTGTGCATGTTCATGACTCATGAGCTCACTTTGGACGGGAAAGGCTGTGGGGATTCAAGCAGTGGCGGTGACGCTGGTGCCGTATCCCCCAGAGCTCAGCCACCAACGCCGATTGTACGAGTTCGTACCATTGAGACAGCTGTGACTTCAACGGCCTTGACTGGATTAGTCCAGGGGCTACATGTAGCTCTTTTGCTCGTGGACACTAAGGGATTTGTCCGGTGCACCATGCAGTGGCGATAGTAGTAGGATTTAGGGGGAACGTTTAATGAGTAAGTTGACAAAATACTCGGTTAAGTTGCCATATACAGCTTTAGGCCAAACCTCAATACTTTTCATTGATCTATTGCACGATGGTGCTCGACTTGATGAGAGGGTGGTCATGCAGCTTCTCCTTAGGCCATTCAATCATACACTGAACATTGGTGGCTCTTTCCATGACATGGGTGCTCGATAGATCGGTGACCTCGATAGACCTTGACTCGTTTGACACTTATCGTGGCGGGCTAAACTGCGAGGTAGGCACTGAGCACAATTGAATTCACCTCCAACCTCCGCAGGCCACTACCAACCAACCAACCAGTGAACTACCGCTCTCAATGTCGGTGCAACTTCTCGCCACTGTCTTCGGTTCCAAGATCACCCCCGCGTCCGCCGCCTTTGAAGCGGCCGCAGTGGAGCCGTCACCCGCCGCCGACGCACCTGAACCCGTCGAACAACAGCAGCCAGAGGACAACACCAACCAACCCGCCCAGCAAGGAGAAGGTGAAGCTGCCGAGGCACCAACCGCCGTCCCCAGCAACGCGGATCAAGCGCGCAACATCTGGCTGGAGCTACGCGCCCGAGTCGAGAGCGTCGACCCGCGAGTTTTCGCCTTCCGAGAGGACCCCAAGTACCTGCAGCAATGCGCCGAGGCCAAGCAGCGCCGCACGGCGGCCGCCACGACGCACGTCACCCCAGCCTGGCACTGACCTACTGTACTACCGATTACTGCAGCTAATAGTTCTGCAAAGGATGCCTGAAAGAGAGAGGGTATACTCTGGACCCTAGTTGACTTGGTAAACACGTTTTTATAGTCCAATAATCCAAGAAGTGGCATCTTTCGATGGTAGATATTTGCGAATAAAAGTCCGCCTTGATGTATTTTTCGTAGAGGAAAGATAGACCGTTTCTTTTCATCTAGCGTTCGTGGCAATACAGAGGCGATAATTTGCCTTTGTAACCCTCACGTGCGCTCACAATTATTCACTTTGTGGCTCTGATTCCACATGCCGCCTTCGAAGTTGTACGCGGGATCCCACCAGCCCCAAGCACCGCTTCGAAAGGAGCTTCGTTTCGAAGCCCCACCGAGACTCATAACCAGTCCGACATGACAATAATAGGCAGCACCTCTTCCTCTCCACGCAATGGAGCACCTGAGCAAACCGTGTTTTATCAGATTGCAGCTCCATGAACACGTGCCGCGCTCCACACGCCGTTCCCCGTAAATCCCCATCAAGGCGGTGCCCGATGACGGGGCGTCCTAATCCTTGAATCGCAGCGAGATCAAAGGCGCAACGCTCAACTCCCAGCTCGTCACTTTCATTTCCGCCCATCAGACGCGACCACACTATCCTACGCTTTCGATCACCAAAAGAAGATGAACAACTCGTCGACACCCGGACACCGACTCGTGTTGCACCCGTCGGGAAAATATGTGAGCGTCCCCGTGGACGTTGTTGTCACCCCCGTGTCCAGCCCTCAGGACGACCTCCTGTGCAAGTACACTGGCAGTCGCTGCCCCAACCCGAGAGGCCTCACGCGCAATGGAGAGCTGCACAATCTGTGCGAGTTCCACCGCGAACGCGCCAACGCGAACCAAAGCCGCTTCGACGCCAAGCAGAGACAGCAACGTCAGTCGTCGTCGTCCTCGGACGCTGCAGACCCAGACCTCACCGAACCGATACCCGTCTCGGTCAACTCCCCCGACCCGCCGTTGAACGAGTGGGAGGCGGACTTGCTGCTGGAGACCATGCAAGACAGCTGAGGCTTCAACTTCAGCCATACGTACGTACAGTACAGTAGGGAAACGGTTAGCAAAGGTGATGGATCCACCGACACCTGGTAGATATTAGAGACTGCAATTCATCCCTTCTTGGTGGACATTATATACTTCCTTGCGCTCACTGCACCCGACCTTGTCTTGCCTTGCTATTATACATACCGATGCGATGCAGGTGATCATGGCGAGACCCGTGAGTCAGCATGGCCATAGAGCGTGGCGCAACTCAGGGAAATTTTGCCCCGGTCCGTGCTATACCGAGTCAACTCAAGTGGCGGGCGGTGCCTGATCTAAGCCAGCGATAACGTCGGCAGCCGATTGCCAGCTCGGTGGGGATCTGGCATTGGCTCCAGGCCGGCCGCTCCGTTGATCGTAATGCTGTCGACGACGCTCGCGACGTTCCGCTGGACCTCGGACCTCGTGCGCGAGAGGTGGTACGGCGGACCTGGGGGCCGAAGCCGCTGTCGCATGAGGCTTCTACCTACCTGCCGGCAAAGCTCGAGATAGCTGAGCTTTAGCTCATTAGCGAGACCAAACAGGAGCTCGAGTCTAACATGGCAAAAAGATCGCACGCCACGCTGGACGAGGCAGGCCCTGCCCTGGTCGTACACAGTCGCGGTACGTATTCGACGCTAACGGAGACCATTGTCGTGTTCGGCCAAGTCAGTCAAGTCAGTCAAGCCGGCTCGACACCCACCTCCGAGCCCTCCGACAGCGGTCCCCCGGCCGCCTTCTCTCGCCCGTCTCCGCTCGCTCGGTCATACGTCAGTTCCCACTTGGTGCGCTGGCTGGCACCCGCAATCAATCCGCAGCAGACTCAGCAGCGCTCAGCACTCGTCGTTTTCCAGTCCGAGACTCACTCACAATGGACCCAGGCGCGCCTCCGAACCAGCCGATCCGCGTGCTGCTGGACGAGGACGGCCACCGACTCGTCCAGCTGCCGTCGGG
>JAIKVE010000684.1:305-16972 GCA_024679115.1 Phytophthora pistaciae | reverse complement strand
AGCTGGACTCGAGCCGCGAGGCCGCCGACCACCTCCTGCTGTTCAACGCCGACCTGGTGCAACACGCCACGCTGTACACGCTGGTGTCGCCCTCGGGCCAGCAGCCGCGCCGCTACGTCGGCGTCAAGTGGGCGCTCGTGGCGTCGCCCTCGAGGTTCTTCCGCAACCGAGACTTCTGCTACTTGGAGTGCCAGAAGGAGTTCACGGACGCCAAAGGACGCCGCGGCTGGGTCAGGTCGCTGCACTCGCTCAAGATGCCGTGCTGTCCGTCGCTCGAGAAGGAGCACGGCATCGTGCGCGCCAGCATCTACAGGTCCGGACTTACGGCGGTGGAGACCGATGAGCCGGGCGTGCTCAGCGTCACGTACACGGTGGAGCTGGACCTGAAGGGGCGGATGGCGCTGGAGCTGCTGCAGCCTGGGTTCTTGCAGCAGCGCGTGGCGGCGCTGGCCACGGTGGACAAGCTGCTGCAGCAGCAGAGGCTGAGCACCAGCTCGCTGCTCGGAGATCTGGACATTCCGGCCAGGAAACGCACGCGCGGGAGCTGCAACTTGTGTTACCGAGAGTTTGTGAGTGCAGGAGGACTGAGAGACACGCTGGCGTCGATCACCAACCTGTCGACGCGGTCGAAGCGCTACGTGTGCCGCAAGTGCGGTGAAGGAGTGTGTCGACGATGCAGTGACGACTGGTGGCTCGATGTTCCTGTTGTGGGCCGGACCAAGGTGCGCATCTGCACGGTGTGCTCTGCTGAGGCCAAGCAGTCGCATATTACGGCACACACGACGCGCGCGGGCACGTATCCTATCCGGGGAAACAAGGAGCCGACTACGGAGGTGGAAGGTATCACGCACCCGGGGCTGCTGCCGACTCCGCAGATGGCCAGGCGACGCTCGCTGTCCATGCTGGATCGACCGAGCGACGCCGCGTCTTTCTTCGCGCAGCAGGAGGAGATCAAGCGCGACTTGGAGGTGCGCGCCACGGAGCTCAGCCGCCGCGTGCAGATCTGGGACGAGATGCAGATATACGACCGCGACTCGAGCTTGATCCCGACGCAGCAGGAGGAAGCCAAGAAGAAGTATTTACGCGAACAGCGTCGACGCGAGTTGGAGCCGCGTGAGCAGGAGAAGGAGCAACAGCAGCATCTCAGCCGCATCCCGTCGTCTCGACTGGTGGAGCAGGAGGAAGAGAAAGAGGAGCCCGAGGCGGAACTAGAACCGCAGCGCCAACCGGCTGGAAGTATTTCCACGAGCGAGAGCGAGCAGCCAGAGCACCAGCTCCCGCACGACAGGTACCCGTCATTTATGTCATCCGAGCAGAGCAGTAACCAGGAGGCCAGCGACATCGAAGGAGATGATGCCATTCGGCTAACAGCCGAGGCTGGCGCGCGACTTTCGTCCGACTACCGCGATAGCGACTTGACGGACTACGAGGAGCACACGATCGATGGTCTGGGTGAAATTCGCACGACCACAGACATCACGCGCTGGTGGCAGGACCAGCAGCGCGTTAGCGAGACTGGAGACCAACAGCCACGTCGGCTGCAGCCCCAAGCCAGCTTGTCCCCAGTTCCATCCCCACGGAAGGATAAGCGTCGTACCAGCAACGACGAGGTCAAGGTGCACCAGATGCAACAGCAGCGTGCGACTATTGCAACGGCGGCGGCAGTACGAGGCAACCGTAACGCGAAGCAGCAGGAGATGGTGGACCTCTTCAACCACTGGAAGCAGGAGTCCACGAACGAGATCCAAGTCCAGCACCAGCGACAGAACCACACACCTGAGCAGCGACAACAGATGCAGGAGTTCGAAGAGCAGGCACGGTATCAGGAGGAGCAGGCCCGCCGTCGACAGCAGACTGACTTTGAGGAGATGGCCCAGTACCAGGAAGAGCAGGCTCGTCGTCGCAAGCAGTCGCTCGACTCGCCCATCCGCCGTACGGAGTCGGTGAGTCAGCCGAGCACGTCGGTCTTGCAGCAGATTCAGCAGCGACAGAAGGAGCTGGAGAGCCTGCGGCGCCATCGCCAAAAGCCGCGCGACGACGAACCGCCCGTGCCAAGTGTGACGAGCAATGACCGACTTCCGGCTACCACGCAGTCCTCGATGGCGACCAAGGAGCGGTACCTCCAGCAGCAGCGACAGCAGCAGCTCGACCACGAAGCCGAAGCCGCGCGCAAGAAGGAGGCGCGTCTTCGAGCGAACAAGGCCCTGGACCAAACCGCTGGAGAAGACGTCGAGCTGATGGAGACGTCCAAGGGCGAGTGGGTTCCGGCCAGCGAGCCGCGCGTGTCCAACGTGGCGTCCGTCGTGAGCTCTCCGCGCCACGGCCCGGGCTTCTGCGACCACTGCGGCTCCCCGGAGTACATGGGCCAGAACGGCAACGTCAAGCCCAGCTGCAAGTGCGCGACGACCCCGACCAAGGCCACGGGCACTGTTCTATTCGACGGCAAATGGATCAGCAGCCCCACGCCGCAGGAATCTCCGTAAGGCGTACGTAGATACAGTATCAAGTGATGCATGTCGACGAACGACTGCATGAAGTAGATAGTCTCGTTCCGCTGGAATGGAATAGTAAAGTATATGTCGTCCCAGTGTTGAAACCAGCAACCCTGTAGTAAGCTTACATGTACTGTAGCAATGTCAATCTCTCGGTGGTCAACCCGCATCGATGCCACTTCAACTTCTCTAATGTCCTTCAGCCATTCGTTGATTCGTTGATGACAAGGCTTTCAACTCACCGACGCGGAAGTTTCTTTCGGTGGGTTCCGCGATGTTGTGGACAATTCGCGACCTACAACGTCCCGAAACGTGCTCGTTGTCGTCGCTGTCGGGCGTAAAGACTCGACTGGTGATTCGATTTCGACTTGGCGAGCTGCACACGTGCACTCCGGATACCTCTGGCGGGCAAACCTCGGCCGCAACGAGCAGGCCGGGCCTCGTTAGCGGCGACCGCCACGCTGGCCGGACCATTACATGTACAGTACGCGTACAGCGCTCGCAGCGTAGGATCACTACGATGGACGCACGCATTGCAGGCAAAAACCATGGACAGCCAGGGCAAGATGAGCCGTCTCCTCTGCTGTGCCAAATCGTAGGAGGTTTGGTTGTCAATTGGAACAAGCTGCCAACCTGAAAATGGTCGCAAGGAGAAGAAGAAGAATTGGTGGTGGCGGCAAGTGCCTGATGTCAACGATGATGTCGAAGCAGGTCAGGCGAGGCCTAATGCTGGGACTTCCCGATGAAGTTGCCTCTTGTGGTGCACCTGTGTGATGGCGGCTTTTACAGCACACGAGAAACGCGATCTCGAAATGGGCCCAAGCCCCCAAAACATGGGCAACATATTTTGTCTGCGATGTGGCATTGCGTCCGTCGAGTGACTCGATTCGAGTCCCGCTTGTGCAATCGTGTAGAGGCTCGTGCGCCGCACCTCCTGGACAACCCTGCTCAGCAAATGTATGTGCTGTTTCCAACCTCTTCAAAAATGCAGTCACAACGCTTTCGATATTTCCTCACAATAGGTTTCAAGTTACATATACAAAAAGATATCTGCCACGTATTCGTTCTAAGCTTAATTCAAAATAGTTCTAAGTCATGCTCCGTGCACGAGAAAACCGCAAGCAAACTTATATATGTTCGTTTGAATTGTGCAGGAATAATGAACGCTGCGGCGATAAAGTTTCATCCTTGCTTCGTCTGCACTTCATGCAGACAGGAACTTCGAGCCAGCACATGCCATCCAGGTCCCTTGTGGAGAAATTACGACGGGCCGAGAATGTTACATGTCAATTGTGCCGCTAAGTATTCCTGTCTTCAGTTCGTCCTAGCACAAGTCTTGTAGCACAAGTCTTGTGCCACAAGATCACTAAAGTATGTAGGCCACCCAAAATGGGCACTGCATCGATTCAAAATGGGTAGCGGGCGGGCAATTTTTTTAGAACGGCGATAACAGATGACCATAGCCGCGCCGGGATTGGCTGTAATGCACGCGAAAATCGCCCATTGGTCGACCGCGAATCCGAAGCGGCGCGCGGTTTGACACGGACGGGGGGATGCGCCGACGATGGTGCACGGGGAGCTGCCAGAACGCAAGTGGGAAGAACGTCCGAGGAGGAGGAAGCGAGGAGGCCGCGCTGCTCCGCCGTCGCTGTCGCCGTCTCGACGCCCAGGGCTTCCCCGCACTTCGGTTCGGCCTAGCCGCGCCCCAGTGTCCTGCACTTGCAGCAGCATAACCCCGGCGGCTCGCAAAGCAACAAGCCACTGGCTCTTTGCAACGGCTAGGTGCGTGTTAACACTTGTTGTCTCTAACCGTGTTGCCGCTCGTGTTGCCTCTAACCAAAGGGGTTCAATTGCCGTTATGGCAATGCATCCGTTTAGGTGAAGAGAACGAAAGGAGTGAACGCAAAGGTGTTAGGTGGTTTAACACCACCTAAACTCAGTTTTGCGCTTCACTTAACCGTCACCGTCTGGCAACAAGGTTGGTAAGTAACCAAGTTAACGCAAAAGCTGTAGCCAAGATGGCGCACCTGGGCGATGCAGTGGCTCGGCTTTCCGTTCGCTCGACCTCTCGCTCGGGACGGAGCGGCAACAACCTCAACGACATGGATTCATCCATGGCCAACTCGACCAACTGCGCCAACTTGCGTCTTCGCCACGCCGCCGGTGCAGCAAATGGCCACATTTCAGGCAAACTGCCCCTACCCGACGACTACTTCTCCGTGCCGCAGCTCAGCAGCAAGGAGAACAAATACCTCCTAGGCCTCGCCAAGCACGCGTGCAAGGAGGTGGTGTACTATTCACGCCAAGATGACGGGCCGATGAAATGGCTACATTTGTCTTCCGAGGACGGAGTCGACGTGTTCCAAGGCGTCGACAGCTCCGGCACCACCTCCTCCCAGCAAGATGCAAAGGCGCTCACTTATCTGCGAGGTTCGTGCAAAATCCGCGCCACAATCGACGAGATCTCGGACTTTTTCAAGCTCGACACGGCCGATAAACTCTCAGGGTTCACCCAGACCGTCGGTAAGGACGTCCTCGACCAGAAGACGCTGCTAACCCTTGCAACCCCCACTCCAGACAACCCCAAGCACTACGTGGCCGTCAAGTGGACGGCCATCGAGTCCCCGAGCAAACTCGCTCGGAACCGGGACTTTTGCTACATCGAGTGCCACGACGAGTTCATTGACACCAACACGAAGCGACGGGGCTGGGTGAGGAGCATTCATTCTATCCGTTTGCCGTTCTGTCCGCCCTTAAACAAAAGTCACGGCCTGGTTAGAGGAAGTTTGTATCGGTCGGGCTTCATCTTCACGGAATCGGCGGAAAAAGGCTGCGTGGACGCGGTGCACACTTTGCATGTGGACATCAAGGGCAATGCCCCCAACTGGATGAAGATTCTGGTCATGAAGCGCCGCATCAAGAACATCGCAGAGGTGGATCGCCACTTCCAGCTGCAGAGGCTGGCGAAGGAGAGACTGTTAGGGGACTTGGAGCTGCCGGCCAAGGAGAGCGCGACCCATTGCCAGCTCTGCAAGACAAAATTCGGGCTCTTCCACCGTCGAAGACGCTGCCGCAAGTGTGGCAAGGTGGTGTGTACTTCCTGTGGGAATGAGTACTTGCTGGATTACGCGGGCATGGGACCCAAAAAGTTGCGCATTTGTGTGGAGTGCTCCGACTCGGTGGTGTATGGCGTCAGTGTGCCCGTGATGGATGAAGCTGGCCAGATTATTGCCGACGAACACACTGGTGCTAAGCAGATAGAGGAGCATGACATCCACCCCATGTACGACGACTCTCCGTTGGGGGATTCCGTGGCGTTGCTGCAAAGCCGCATGCTGTCGATGGACGAGCACGAGTTTTACATGAAAACCGAGGACGAGAGCGGCATCGCAGACATGGAGGAGGCCAAGCGGATGAACAAAGAGTTCGAGGAGATGGTCATGAAGGTCATGGACGGAATCCCGGAAGAAAACTCGACTGAGGGGTCGACTCGGAGGTTTAACACTGTTGCGAAGTCTCTGCTGGATGCCACTAGTGCGTCGGGCGAGACTGTCCCGGTTGAAACACCGCTTGGTGGTGGGGAGCTGCCTCCGTGGGAAGAGCGGCGAACCCAGAACCAGAAGACTCCGGAAGACTATGAAGACGACGATGAACTAGGCCTCCCACCCAGCAAGAGCGAGCAGATGAGGAAGCAGTTGCAGTACGAAGACCAAATGCGGAGGGAACACATTGAGCGCGCCAAGAAGTTGCGTCAGTACGCTGCAGGACCTCAGGCTTCGGACTACGTGTCTACAGGATCGACTGAATTGGGTGATCAGCGAGACGAGCAGCGACCTCGAGCTCGGGGGATTGTGCGGAACGAGTCGGGCGACTCTCTTCGAATGAGCTCGGAGTGGGGCGAAGAGTACTACACCGGAAGAGGAGGAGCCATCGGTCGCGTCGGACCCGGAGTGATGGCGAGTTTCCGTTCGAACGAGTCCGGTAGCTCTGGCAGAGGAGGAGGCGCAGCGAGGTCGGAGCTGTCTGGAGACGGTCTACGCTCGCGGTCGGATTCTCATGGCGCCACGTCGGTCTCTTCGAACGAGCGGGAGTATCGATACGGTAACGGAGGCATCCCCCGCCATCGCGGCGACACTACACACCGCCTCAGACATGACAGTGGCGAGGAAGGGAGAGGTGTTGAGGACGAATTCGAACGCCAGAAACGCACTCAGCACTACTTCGACATGCGCAACGCTCGACTGATGCAGTTAAGTGGGAGGGGGGCTGGTCAAGTTAATTCCTCTCGACAGCAGCAGCAGTTCGTCAATAATGAGCCCCCGGATGTGCACGACAGCGTTGAGAGGTTATTCGAGTATGACCAGCCAGCGACAAGGCTCCGCTCGTCTGGGATCGGAGCTGGCTCTGACCCTCCTGTGCCTCGTCACTTGACCGGGAGTGAGTTGGAGTCGCCCTACACGTCGCTGAGTGATTCGCACATCGCGGGGGTCTTCACCACCCGCCGGAGATACCGAAGCGACGACCTGGAAGACCGCGACAACGAGGCCTTCCGCTTGGCCATGTCGGCCATGCGGTTGTACGAGGAAGAGCGAGGGCCGCAGCTGCAGGTGTCTGAGGAAACGAGACGAGCGGCGCTGGCCAAGATGATGGAGGTGTACGCGCGGGAGATCGAGCGCAGCCACGACAACGATTCGGGGCCGTACAGTCGAGGCACGATCGCTGACACTCGCCGGCTGCACCACGACGTTGGAGTGGCGCCTCCGTTGCGACGAACGGTGAGTGACGACCGTCCGGCGTCGTTCTACGGCTCGCCACTGCAAGTTTTCAGCCACGAGGACTTCGCTCCTGCCCCTCGGAGACACCAACGACGCCGAGACCCTCCACGTCGAGAGGATTCGTACGCTCCCAGTCGCCCGGCGATGCAGAAGACGAGTGAGGAGACCCACGAGTACCGAGACCTGTCGGACCTCACCTCCAGCGCCTTCCAGGCCTTCCAGATGAACTCTCTCGGGCCCAGAGACGCCCCCAAGCTGCCTATCAAGGAGGTGGAGAGCTCCGAGGACTCGGACAGCGCCGCTCACGACCGCGCTCCATCAAGCTCCGGCCAGTTCCAGCGCGAGTCGACGAGCACCACCCACGTGCAGCTCAAGTCCGACACGTCTGGGGGCCGCTCGGCTGCTGCTCGAGCGACGTACGACAGCATCGAGAGCAGCGGCGCCGCCAACATCCCCGTGTCACGACCGAACTCCATGTACGGCGTGGCCGACTCGGACACGTTCAGCGACATGGACCTCATTGATCTCCCTCACTTGATGCGCAAGGACGACGTGGAAGCTGGAGCTCGGAACTCGTTCGCAGATCTGCAGCAGTGGACGGAGGAGACGCGCGACGAAGGTGTCGAGTACGTCCCGGTGAGCGACTTACTGTCGCCCCTGCACTTGGAGGGCGTGCAGCACGTGGAGGACGACGACAGCGAGAGTCAGTCGTCGAACGCGTCGTCTCAGATCGACTGGCAGAAGTCGTTGAGTGCCAAGTACCCGGGCGAACAAGGCCGAGCTGAGACGGACTCGGAGGCGTCCTTCATCCAAGCGTACTCGATTCCCCACCAGGAAGAGTACTCGGATCTCACCAACTCGGGGATGTTCGCGGCTAACGGATTGTCTGCGAGTATGGTCACGCAAGACGACGAGCAGCCTCCGCGTCGCTACCGCAAGCCTCCGTCTCTGTCGGAGCTGCTGTCGGAGTACAGCGGCAGTGAGCGTTCGTCGCTCCCATCCTACTTGGAGTTCGGCGGGCAGCCGGAGCTGGAACCCGAGTACTTGCAGGCAATCGAGAATAGCCGACTGAACGGAACGGACGATATTGGCTCAATCCCAGTGGAAGGAGGACGACGAGGCCATGTGAGGAGAAGATCGAGTATCCCGTCCGAGTTGGAGAGCATCACGTCGTCGCGCGAACTTTTCCTGTGAGAAGCAGTTTTATTACCTTACCAATCAGTGTGTACATACACCCTCGTGTATGCGTTCAATGTGCCAGGCCGAGCAGACAATTGGGGAGTCTTCCCATGGAAATAACACTAAGCAAACTTTGACTCCCTTTGATTAGCGTGGCACTGGAAATCGGTACTGTGTCATCTTCACTTTCTGCAAAGTTTGTACAGAAACTGACTCGTTACCTCTCGGTTGCGTCCATTTTGTCAATTACAAGCCACATCCGCTCCCCACGGCGTCGAAGCATCTTCTCAAATTCACTTGATGATGCTGCCCCTGCACCAATCTGTCGGCTAAGAGCACGCCACAATGTTTCTTCCGTTTCCATGTCCGACAAAGCCAACGAGTAAAAGTCGACGAAGACTGACGGGAACGCAGCGACAAAGTTCCAAAGTCGATATCCAATGGTTGCCTGTCCAAACTGACGCGGCCCAATGAGTTAAGCACAGCATCCTAATTGAGTTATGAGGCGAAGAAAGCGACGCTTCTAGTGTGTTGTTCGCCTTGATCAGCGTGTTCAGGAGGAGGCCATCCATCACTGGTCGGATGATTAGATGCACAACCCACTTGGCGTTTTTCGGTCGCTGTATTTCTGGAGTGCAGACATTCGATGTCTGCCGAAAATGAGCACGAGCGCTCACTGCCGGAGGACTTGCAGCAATGTCGGCGACTGGTAGCTGCCATCCGTGGGCAGGTTTTGGCGCCATCACGCAAGCAGCAAGCGTTGAAGGAGCTTGTGGATGTGGTTGCCAGACGCCGAGAAAATCAACAAAATCGATGGTGGTTTAGCGATTCAATGCCCTCTCCCCGGGCGCGATACCTTAGGTAAGTTGCTCTGTTGATGGTTCATGTGGAAAACTATGATATGGTGGACAAAATGTAGTGATTCTTGTCACTGGTGGCCCGTGTAGAGATATTCAAGCCCGTCGCATCAAAACAGTGCAGAGACGATGGCGCAGGTCAGCAAAGAGACAAAAGATACTTGCAATTATTTCTTAGTCAGACGTTTAGGCTTACCTGAAAGTGAGTTGCTATCTTGCCGGATAGACACGTGCTGCAGAAGCGCATCCTGGCGAAGGTTCGAATGGAGCAAAAGTGGCGAAGTAGACAAGGTTCTCGACTTGTATCTCTCTTTCGTTGGTAGCACAACGTTGCGTCTCTAACCTGGTTTGGACTGTTCAGGAATCTCTCGCTTCCGCAAAAGTGCTCTTTTGATACAACGCATCTTCCGAGGGCACTTCGTCCGTAAGCACAAGTGAGTACTGGATACAGTAAACCACTAATTGCGATAAGAATGAATTCTCTAACCGTTATCCTGACGCAGAATCGACATTGCCTCGTACCTGGCGGGGCTTGTGTCGCGGGTTGAACGTCTTCGAAGCGAGCGTGAGGTTTACCACTTGAAGTGCGAGAACATCCAGCAGGAGCTTCAGCAGATTCGCGTCGATATCGAGATAATCCGAGATAAAATCTCGGAAGAGGAGAAAGAGGTGGCGCTTATCGCCAGCAAAGGAGTCGTCGCAGTGGACACCACCGTCGTCCACGAAGACGCAGCAGAGTCGGTTGCGTATTACAGGGGCGAAGTGGCGGAGCTCGAGGAATTGGCTCAAAATCTTGAGAAGGAACTGCTAGAGTTAAGGGAACGGGACCCAGTCGTGCACTATGCTGCCACGCTCATCCAGGCACGGTACAGAGGCGTTCGGTGTCGAGCACAGCGGCTGCGAGAGCGCCAGCGCCAACGTCAGATATATGCTCGGTACGAATTAATCTGTAAATTTAGTAGGAACTGCTGAGCTAACTTTCGTGATACACAGAATGCTTCAATCCAAGGAGCTGTGCTACGACCGCATCCACGCTTCGTGGGTAATCCGCAACCAGAAGATGTGGGACGCAAGTGCAAAAATCATCGCCGGTCTGTTCCACATCCAAAGGGCAAAGCACGAGCGAGTTCTCCTCCGTCGAGATCGTGCTGCGCGACGAATTCTGCGTTTGTATCGAGACGTGCAGGCCCGAACGGCGGCAAAGCAGAGTCTACAGTGGAAAAGAGTGAAATTTCACGCCAAAGAGCTGGCCAAGAGGAAACTACATAGGTTGCTTCAAGTTACGTGGTCAGGTTGGGTCCGATGTGTGCAAATGGAGGCACAGCGACGTACGACAATCGCAACGCGTGAAGCGGCTGGGCTCATGAAGTGGCAAAATACCAAGGCGAGGCAGTTTGTATCAGCGTATCGAGCGCGCGTGAGTAAGCGCGAGGTTTTACAGCGTGAAGTTATGAACCAACTTGATGCCCGCGTGCTGCAGCATATCCGCGCTACAGTTCAGACGAGTGATAAGGAAACTTGTACTCTGAGTGCACAGGAGATCTCCACCAGCTTCTTACTGCTGATCCGGAATGATATTTGGACGTGGCAAGCACCTGACGACCAGCTCTACTTCCTGGCGCAGAAGTACACTCTCCCTCTCGAGTTGCTCCCATTGAAGCGAATTCACCACTGGCTGGCTGAGGCATCGCCAGCTTTCGTGGATCTGTACGCACCACTTCCCACTCTAACTCTGCTCGTTTTGAGGCATTTATCGCAGTATTTTGCGCTTCACTCGCGGATATTACTGCAGATACGACGGATTCATGAGGTTTACGAAGCCCGCATGCTCATGCGCGAGTACCTTTCTCTACTGTACACTGCGAATGTTGTGAGACTCTCTCCTTCAACCACATTCTCTTCTCAACAGCGTCAACGCGCTGTGGAGATTTTACGTGAAAAAGATCGGGTCGAGCATCTCCCCATTTTACAAGGTACAGAGCTTGAATCGGGTGTAAACTCGAACAACCAAGGCATATCAGTGCAGCGTGGGGCGTTCACTTCATTCCATTGCGTGTGGAACCACAGACTATGCGAACGTTGTTTGGCCATGAGAACCGGAAGACAGGAATCATCTCGCCAGTGCAAGTGCTGCGGTCATCATCACTACGAAACGAACACTGTGGCTAGAGACTTGAGACTGGAAGCACAGGAGGGTTTCTCTGAGAAGTACATCCCTGCAAGAATGTTGTGGGCTTCTTCAAGTGAGAGGTGTGACTTCATGGTTCTAAACGCCTTCCTGCATGCCTTATCCCCGGTAGATCACGAGAACCGTGAAAAATACTCCATCGACACGCAGTGGAAGCTTTCGATGCGCAGTGCTTACGAGCCCATGGTGCAGCTTTACAACCACCTCCCAACTGGATCACTCAATGATCTCTTGAATGCGTCGCAGGAACTAGAAGCTTGGGCGAAAGTCTGCTGTCCGCCAGGAGTGAACGAGCAACTGCAGTTTTTTATCACGATATTGAAAGACGAGTGGACTCAGCTAGACGCTCAATTGGCATCGGAAGCTCACGTTGCAGCGACAAACTTTCCACGTGAAATATTTCAGAATGGAGACCATCGGACCAAGAATTTATTACCCAAGTCACTGGTACAACACAAGAAGAAGAGTAAACGAGTCGTCCAACCGATTGGACGTTTGAAGCCGCTCGGTAACATGACCACAGCCACGCAGCACTAGCTACACTTGTAACTCACTTTCTGACCTTGAGTAGCAACGTCTTGTTGCCCTTGATCTTCTTCTGAAGCTGCATGAGACCGAAGAGAAGCGCCTCCGCCGTGGGGGGACACCCAGGCACATAAATGTCCACGGGGACGATGCGGTTACAGCCACGCACCACGGAGTACGAGTAGTGGTAGTAGCCCCCTCCATTCGCACAGCTCCCCATGGACACGACGTAGCGCGGTTCGAGCATCTGGTCGTAGATTCGACGCATCGCCGGCGCCATCTTGTTCGTGAGGGTTCCAGCCACGATCATGACGTCGGCTTGGCGTGGCGAGGCTCGGTACACCATGCCCATGCGCTCGCAGTCGTATCGTGAACCAGCTGAACCGATGCAAATGTGCTCAATGTTACTTTAAAACGAGAGGATTTATAATGTGGTTGTCGTGAAGAACGTACCAAAGTGCATCATCTCGACTGCGCAGCACGCCAGACCGAAGGATACAGGCCAGATGGAGCTCTTGCGGCCCCAGTTCACGAGATCGTCGAGGCGAGATACGACGTACTCTGATGCGTATGCAGAGTAAAGCGTTAGTATTAAGTTACCAGCTAGCCGATTAAAGTTGGGATCACCTACCGGCGCTGTTCCGAGCTGTGGCATTTCCAGCGATCAAGTCAGCGACGGTGGACGGCTCCATGGTCTCCGCATTGTCTGGCCCCGATTCATTCTTTGGTACAGAAGGGGTCGTGTGAAAGCGTTGAGTAGCTCCCACCGGCTTCAGCACCGTAAGCGATCGCCGACATAGAGGGTTTGAGCCGATGCGAAGCATAGTGTCGAACACTCGAGCGCGTGAAAACCTGAAGACTGAAAAGGATGCAACCGAGGCAACAAAGTGACCATGTGATTTCGCGGCAACGCTGATGGCCACCTCACGCACTAAACCTGGTTCAGGCTGACCAAGACCCAGATTTCGCGGGTAAGCAAGCTGATGGCCACCATTTCCAGCCTTCGCAAAAATGCGGCAAGATTTCGTGCAATTAAGGTAAATTACTAGTATTCGAAGTACTACAAGCGTTTACGCGGTAATGTTGGTGGCCACCCTGGCAAAAGTTTACCCGTGGGTGTCGATGGCCACATGCTACTGTACCACAACCTTAGCCTAGTTGGCGATCCATACTTCATTCTGGTTTATACTGAGTGTGCCGGCAGAAGGTACGCGCAGTCTTGGTTGAAAAACAATACGATAGGCCGCTCACTCTTCACTCATGTTGGTTTTTCATTGTTTGGAATGGTATTCAGGTTACGACATTCTTCGTCGCCAGTCCGTCCACAGCCGTCTACTTCCTCACCTTGAGCAGCAACGACTTGTTGCCCTTGATCTTCTTCTGCAGTTGCATGAGACCGAAGACAAGAGCTTCAGCCGTCGGGGGGCATCCAGGGACGTAAATGTCGACCGGCACGATACGGTCGACACCGCGCACCACGGCGTACGAGTAGTGGTAGTAGCCGCCTCCATTGGCGCAGCTTCCCAACGACACAACATAGCGGGGCTCAGGCATCTGGTCGAAAATGCGACGCAAGGCAGGCGCCATCTTGTTGGTCAGCGTGCCGGCCACGATCATCACGTCCGTCTGACGAGGCGAAGCACGGAACACCATGCCCATGCGCTCAAAGTCATAGCGGGAACCGGCTGCACCAAGACAACACCAAAACATATTAGCGAAAGTTGCAAGCAGACTTGGTTTTTAGCTTTAAAACGTACCGGCGTGCATCATTTCGACGGCGCAGCAGGCCAGGCCGAAGGAAATGGGCCAGAGCGAGCTCTTGCGGCCCCAGTTGACGAGGTCGTCAAGGCGGGACACCACATACTCTGTAATGATACTAGAACGTTACAGTATTGATCGAGATTTACTGAGTTTCTTGTCTGTTCGTCACCTACCGGCGCTGTCTCGGGCGGCGGCGTTGCCGTTGAGCAGGTTGGCGACGTTGCCGCGCTGCGAGACCTGCAGTTGCTCCTGTGCCCCCGCCACGGTGGAGGAGGTCTGAATCGCCCTCGAGGAGCTGGCGACCACGGGTCGGACCGCAGTGCGCTGCAGAAGCTTCGAGCCGAGGCGGAACATGGTGGCAGGTCGATTGGAATCGCTCGGGCGCTGCAGGTCGAAAGCTCGGACTGTCCGAACCGGAGGAATCTGCGGCCAGGAGCGAGCAAAGCGGAGCAAAGGGGGGGGGGGAGGTCCAGCCTCAAGCTTCAGCTTCAGCGTGCTTGTGGCGGATTGTGCTGGCACCTGCGCTGCTGCTGATGGCCACCTCGCCTGCGTTTCAAAACACGGTGTACACGAGGGCAACTCACTTGCAAAAAGTAGCGGAGACCGGACCTGGTCTTGACACGCGATCATCCGCACCTTTATCAGGCGATTGTCGACACCCGAAGAAATTCGACATAGTGAATCCAAGTCATTTTTGAGCCATGGTCATCTCGATGATTATGCTGCGCTGATTGTGGCCACCTTCCCTGGACGCGTTATGACAGCCTGGACCTCGGCCCGAGCGTGCTTCTCTGCGCTCGCAGAACTAGGCACCCACCTCCAGAACGCACGTACCAGAGGCTTGCACGTGCCAGACTCTTGCTCGTTCCCGCAGTCTCACTTTTTACAGCAGTTCATGGTATGAGGTGGAGCGCCGATACGACAAGTTTGGCCACAGGTTTGGCCAGAGGACGTGCCGCTGTATGTATTAATACAAGCCGACGCTGCTTCGACATGTAGATTCAACCCCCGGTTACTTTCGAGTTGACCCCCGCCCCCTACCGACTCGAGTTGTTCACCTGCATCAATGGAGGTAATCTACGTCTTCATGTCCCCTTTGTCTGCCGTCGTGTGTTCATCCAAATTCATTTTTCTTGTTGTCTTCTTTCTCCAACGAACGATATGCAGGTGCCTCCCTCTCTTCGGCTTCGAGTGTGAATCGACCGCCTACTTCCTCACTTTGAGCAGTAGTGACTTGTTGCCCTTGATCTTCTTCTGGAGCTGCATGATGCCGAACAGCAAGGCCTCAGCCGTGGGTGGACACCCTGGGACGAACACGTCAACTGGCATGATACGGTCGACGCCGCGCACCACCGCGTACGAGTAGTGGTAGTAGCCGCCGCCGTTCGCGCAGCTCCCCATCGAAATGACGTAGCGCGGCTCCGGCATTTGGTCGTAGATTCGACGAAGAGCAGGCGCCATCTTGTTGGTGACCGTGCCGGCCACGATCATGAGGTCCGTTTGGCGCGGAGAAGCACGGAACAGCAGACCAACGCGCTCAAAGTCGTAACGCGATCCAGCTAAGTGGTGACAGAAGCAAAAGGGGGTTTCATCCCATCCAGTCAGTATCTGGGATCTTCCAGAGGTGTCTTCAATGGTGGGTCTACGCACCGGAATGCATCATTTCTACGGCGCAGCAAGCCAAGCCGAAGGTGACGGGCCACAGGGAGCTCTTCCGGCGCCAGTTGATGAGGTCGTCCAGGCGGGATACGACGTACTCTGCAGAGAAAAGTGTGAGATCGGAGTGAGCAATAGGAGGAGAAGGGGGCTGCAGTGTCTCGATTTCACGTACCGGCGCCATTCCTCGCTACTGCATTTCCAGCCAGAAGATCCCCCACGTTCCCGCGCTGCTGGACGTCGGCTCCCCCGGAAATCGACGAGGTGGCGTGAAGGAGGCGAGTGCCTCTGGCTGCTTGGGTCACCGCGTTTTGCGCCAACTCGCTACGCTGAAGGAGCCTGGAGCTGAGTCGCCACATTGTTGAATGCTGGGAGATCGGCGCTGTCAAAGTTGACCAAGCCCAGCGACAGGAGAAATGGAGGCCTTGAGATCCTTCCCACTGGACTCGGAACGGCGCTGGATTACTTTGGTCCGAGTTGATGGCAACTTGAACGCAGCAGACCAATGGAAACCAAGGTCAACAAGCGATTATTCTGCCCAAACGTGCCACAATCGCTGCAACGAGTTTACTCGGGTCACACATTACGCCAAGGCAAGTCTGCGCAGCCAATCCAAGACCGTCGCTAACAAGGAGGTATGGTACGTACATCTACCCGCTGCTGCTGTGTTGTGTGTTGTGTCATCCAAATTCATTTTCTTTTGTGTCTGTGTGTGCGATGTGTCTTCTCTCAACCAAATACAGATGCGCCCAGTATTACATGTAGCTGGCCTACACGACAGTTTTGTTCCCGGAGCTCCCGTCCGCCAGAGAGGCAGCCAGCCACGCACGCAGCTTACTTCCGCAGCTTCAGCAGCAGCGACTTGTTGCCCTTCACCTTCTTCTGCAGCTGCATGAGGCCGAACAGCAGCGCCTCGGCCGTCGGCGGGCAGCCGGGCACGTAGATGTCCACAGGGATGACGCGGTCGACACCGCGCACCACGGCGTACGAGTAGTGGTAGTAGCCGCCGCCGTTGGCGCAGCTGCCCATGGACACGACGTAGCGCGGCTCGGGCATCTGGTCGTACACGCGGCGCAGGGCGGGCGCCATCTTGTTGGTCAGAGTGCCGGCCACGATCATCACGTCCGTCTGACGGGGCGACGCACGGAACACCATACCCATGCGCTCGAAGTCGTAACGCGAACCGGCTACAAGGCACCGCAACATGGTCAGGAAATACGATCAATTATGGGAG
>JAIKVE010000683.1:0-16993 GCA_024679115.1 Phytophthora pistaciae | reverse complement strand
CGAGTTCTCGGCTGTGGTGAAGGAGGCGGACCCCGTGGCCATCCGCATGCAGCAGCTGGAGGAGCTCTTCGCCGGCCGACTCAACTACACGCCGTACGACGCGCTGCAGGCGCTGGACGTGGCGCTGCGCCACTCGGCGTCGCAGAGATTCATTGTCGTGGGGCGCAATCTCTTCAATAACGCGGGCGCCAAGACGCTGGGCGAGGGCGCCGAGGTCTGGTTCGGCTACTACCAGAGCCTGCGCCCCACGCAGAACCGCCTCGTGGTGAACCTGGACCTGGCGGCCACCGCCTTCGTGGAGGCCATGAGCGTCACTGACTACCTGTGCGAGACGCTGTCGCTGCGCCAGATGGCCACGAGCTTAGCCAAGTACCAGCACTCGGCCTTCAGCAAGGCCATCAGAGGCGTCAAGGTCAACATCACGCACCGCCCTGGGGTGAAACGCAGCTACCGCGTCAACGGCCTGTCCAAGGACAGCGCGGAGAACACGTACTTCGAGAACGACGAGGGCCAGCGCATGTCCATTGTCCAGTACTTCCAGCGGACGTACAACATCCGTCTGCGCTACCCGAAGCTGCCGTGTCTGCACGTGGGCGCCCCACAGAAGAAGAACTATTTGCCCATGGAGGTGTGCCACATCATGGCCGGACAGAAGTGCCCGCGCAAGGTCACGGACAAGCAAGTGGCCAATATGATCAAGTTCACGTGCACGCCGCCGGACCAGCGCAAGAGCGCGATCGAGCGCAAGTTCCGCGAGGCTGGATTCAGCACGGACCCAACGCTGCGAGCGTTTGGCCTTGAGGTGGACCCGCACATGGTGGAGACCACGGGCCGCCAGCTGCCGCCGCCTACGATCGAGTACAGCGGCGGCGCGCGCGAGAACCCGCGCGACGGCGCGTGGAACATGCGCGGCAAGAAGTTCAACACGCCAGCGCAGTTCAAGTCGTGGGCCGTCATCAGCATGTGCGACCCGAACCGTTGCAGTCTGGACAGCATCCAGGCCTTCTTCAAGGCTGTTATGAGTCAGATGGGTCAGCTTGGCA
Organism: Phytophthora pistaciae; assembly: GCA_024679115.1. Classification (NCBI taxonomy): domain Eukaryota; phylum Oomycota; class Peronosporomycetes; order Peronosporales; family Peronosporaceae; genus Phytophthora; species Phytophthora pistaciae. The sequence goes on along the minus strand of JAIKVE010000683.1, from coordinate 15,950 downwards.
TGCGCTGCCCAAGGACGCCGCCGCCGATTTTGCTGAAGAAGAACCGCAACGACTCTGTGCGCATGATGTTCCAAGCGGCGGTGACGGCGGCGACGCAGACGTTCAATGCCAAGCCGGAGATCGTGTGGATGATCAACCCCGTGTCGGATGCGCGCGCGTACGGGGAGCTCAAGTTGATGTCCGACTCGGAGGCGGGCGTGGGCATCGTCTCGCAGTGCATGCTGTCGAAGCACATCCCCAAGTGCAACCCGCAGTACATTGCGAACATCCTGATGAAGGTCAACACCAAGCTGGGCGGCAAGAACGGAGTCATCAGCGGCCCACTGCCGCAGGTGTCGGCGTCGCGCACGATCATCTTCGGAGCCGACGTGACGCACCCGAGCCCGATGGACAAGACGCGCCCGTCCATTGCTGCGGTCACAGCGTCGATGGACGCCAACTTTATTCGTCACGCGTCTGCGATTCGCGCGCAAGGCCACCGCGTGGAGCAGATCATGCACCTGAAGGAGATGACGATGGAGCTGTTGAAGCAGTTCTACCGATCGACGCGTGGCAAGCCGGACCGCATTGTGTTCTATCGTGACGGAGTGAGCGAGGGCCAGTTCCACATGGTGCTGAACTATGAAGTGACGGCTATTCGCGAGGCCTGCCAAGCGTTGGAGAAGGATTATGAGCCCGCGATTACGTTTATCATCGTCCAGAAGAGACACAACACGAGACTGTTCCCTAGCAACAGGAACGAAGCGGATCGCAGTGGCAACGTCAAGGCGGGTACGGTGGTGGAGTCGGGGATATGCCACCCCATTGAGAACGACTTCTACCTGATGAGCCACGCCGGACTGCAGGGCACCAGTCGCCCGACGCACTACCACGTGCTGCTGGACGAGATTGGCTTCACGGCGGACGAGCTGCAGACGCTGACCTACAAGCTCTGCTACACGTTCGCTCGGTGCACGCGCTCCGTGTCGATGGTGCCGTCAGCGTACTACTCGCACCTTGTGGCCTTCCGCGCTCGGTTCTTCCTGGTCGATGGCAGTGACACCGCCTCGACCGTCTCGGGCTTCAGTGATACCGCTCCCGAGACGGATACGCGCATGTACGACGTGCACCAGTCGATGAAGGGCGCGATGTACTTCGTGTAAGCGCCTGCCGTCAGCAGTGACTGGCACCCTGACGCCAAGCGTGAGAAGACGAATCGACCGCTTTCGGGACTGTCAGCATCTGCTCGAGCTTTTCGTTGGAGAAAATTGATGTCAGCACCGAGAGCATCTCGTTATACGCCTTCTCTTCATCCATTTTCGCCAACTTCGTGACATATGAGATCCAAATCGGAAGTGACGAGCTTTCGAACAACTCTTCTGCGCTCGCCAGGTTGAGGTGGACAAAGAGGCCCCAAGCGGATTTCTTTTGGCTAAGCCACAGCTCCAGCTCCAGCTTCACAGCAATATCCCTGGTACCACCGACTTTTTGCGCCTTATCAAGCATGTCGACTAGCTGCTTCTCGTTAAAACGATCTGTAACACCGCAAACATCGTCTTGTAAGGGCTCTCCTCGTCCAGCTTGGTCACGTAGGAGACCCACGTGTGTATGTCGCGTATCTCGAAAATATTTGGGCCATAATCCTTCAGTAAAAAGTCGAAGACGTTGTCCGCAGTTTTGCCCTCTTGCCGCCACTTCGTTATCGCGGTGTTGGCCAGCCTCTCGGTTATATCAGCGTTGCGGTACCAGCCGTCTTGGATTATTTGCCCGATCTTTTCGTTGCTGTAGTACGACTTGAGTACCGTGAATATGACGTCGTCCGCCTTCATCGAGTCCAACTTGGTCACGTAGTCGACCCACATCCTCGTTCGAGGGGCCCATACCTTTGCATGCTCCATCTTGAGCAGCTTGAAGACATCAACCGCGGTTTTCCCGTCACGCAGCCACTTCTCGAGCTGAATAGCTTCAATCTTGCCAGCGATGACACTCGAACCCTCCTTTGTCTTGTAGAGCACCAGCATATCAGCAAGCTTGTCGTCCGTATCTGTGAACGCGGATGTCTTCAGCTTCGTAAGCAAGATCGAGTACGGATCTCCCTTCAGCTTCTCCACGTGAGCGACCCACTTAGCCAGCAAAGGCTTACTCAAGAGATCCTCCATATCGTCGCCCAGCTTCAGGAGCTTGAACACGTCGTCTGCAGACTTCTCGATAGTGATCCAGTCCTTCATCTGCGCCACTTCCAACTTTTCGGCAATAGGCTTCGTGCTGGGATTCTTCTTGACCGCAATCAGCATCTTGGCGAGAGCGTCCTCCTCGTAATTCGTCTTGAGAACGGCAAACATCAACTCGTCACCCTTCGCGTCATTCAACACGTAGGTGTACCACGTCTTGAACGCGGGAGCCTCGAACAATTTCTCGCGCGGGGTGTTCAGCTTCAACGCGTCAAAAGCTGCCAGTGCCGTTTTCCCCTCAGCCAGCCAAACCTCGTTCTGCACCACTTCCAGGCGCTTAGCAACGTCACCCATGGCCGAGTTTTTCGCGCCAAGAAGCATAGGCGCCAGCTCGTCGTCGCCGTAGGAAGCTCTTAGTGCCGTATACATCTGCTCATCTGCGTTCTGTTCGTCCAGTTTCCTCACGTAAGACACCCACCTGCTGAAGCTCCGATCTGTAAAGAGAGCTTCGCCCTGGTTGTTCAGCTTCAGGAGCTTGAAGACGTCGTCAGCACTTTTCTTCTCGGCCATCCACCTGCTGAGCAGTATTTCCTCCACCTTCTCAGTCACAGTCGACTCAGGCAGCTCCTTCTTTGCTGCCGCAAGCAGACTTGCGATCTTGTAGTCGTCAAAGTTTTGGGCTTTCATCTTGGCCAACAGCAGCTTGTACGGATCCGCCTTCGTCCTCTTCACGTAGTTTATCCACGTGGCCAACAGCGGGTTCGATAGCAGATTGTGTCCCGTTCAGCTTGAGAGCCTGAAACACGGACTCCTCCGATGCTTTCTGGCGCAACCAATTCTTCAGTTGTGCCTCCTCCAGTTTCGCAGCCCACGACTCAGCAGACTCAGCACTGGTCGATTTCTTCGCCTGTACGATCATTCTCGCTAGCGCTTCATCGCCGAACTTGGCGGTCAAGGTCGAGGCAATGATCATCTCACGAGATGATGCCCGCTTCAGGATTCTTCTTGTACAGGTCGGCAACTAAGCCGGCCCAGTCTCGAAAGTGCTTGGTCCCGAAAAGATTGGGCTGCTGCTTGGCCAGGTTGGCCAGGTTGAACCAGTTGAAGAGCGAGTCCACTCGGTCTTGATGGCTCTGCTTCTTGGAGAACTTGTCTAGAAGCTTGGTAAGTCCGAGCCCCCTGTCTTCGGAATGGGTGTCGTCCTCCCCAAGCGTGTGCATTCTCAGGTGGCGATGCATTTCTACGACGGTCTCCTTCGTCGAACTCGCACCAGCCAACGCCAGCGCGGTGACAGCAGCCAGGAATATGACACGAGCCACCATCCAATTCGACTTGGACTTGGTGGCCACCCTTCAAGTCTGAGCAATATGGGTTCGGCGGCGAATTGCTAAATGATGCATTGGATCCACTCAGACGAGTTACACCACCTGGACAACATACTTTTCTGACCGATGATTGTCCATTGCATCTGCATCTAATGCATAAGCTGAGTCATCTCCGATGACGCGATAATACGTGCGTTACTAATACCCGTAGAATCCTAAGAATCGGAGTATATGTACAGTAATGAGCCTCAATAAAGAATATCGGAAATCTTATTATCTTCTAAACCCTATCAACAAGCTGTACTGATTTTTGTATAAGAAATCACCTATACAAAGCCCTTGATAAGTGATTTAACTTGAAAAATGTATACAAACGAGGTCTTCTTTATTGAGACACATTACTGTACAACAACAACAAAAAACAAGTGTTGCAGGCGCCCAAGACTTTCGATTTCTATTGCGCGTGATGTTGCAACAAATTAATTGGACTTCTAGACGGTGTAGTAAGCCCATGCCCCAGCTCTTCCTGCTGCATTTACGCGTTGAGGTACGAATCGGATCCAACAATATAATCAATTGCTCGCACACATGTACATGATATTTTTTTTGTTCGCAATTGTTGCTACAGCTGAACCGGTTTTAAGCAGACGCGGCAACACGGTGTCCGCACGCTCCACAGAAGTCGAACTCCTCCCCCACCATGGCGCTGCATCCGGGACACACGCGATCCGACTTGTCCACGTTGTTGCGCAGCTCCTCCCTCTCTGCGAACAACTTCAGCTCCGTGATAGCAGCCGAGAGTCCGATGCGCTGCTCCCAGTCCGGGTCCGTCAGCCTCTTGACAAGCGCCCACTCGTCGTCCTCCAGTCCATCGGGGCGGGGGTAGCCCTCTCCAGAGAACAGCTTCTCCAGGATCGTATCATCGTCGTCCAGAGCGTAGGGCGGCTCGTCCCCGAACGCTTCAATGATGCACATGCCGAACGAATAAACGTCCGAGGCGAACCGCGGGTTGTGCGTCGCATCCGCCGCGTCCGGGTCCCCCATGGGCATCAGACACTCGGGCGCCTTCCAGCGCACAGTGTCCGTCTGCGCCTTCTTGCAGAGCCCCACGGACTGGCTGCGGATGTAGGAGAAGCCAAAGTCGCAGATCTTGGCCTTGTCGTCCGCGCCAATGAGGATGTTATTGCACTTCAAGTCGCCGTGCACCACCTTCTGCGAGTGGATGTAGTCCAGCCCCACGGCGGCCTCGTAGAACAGTCTCCAGATCTCGCTCTTGTCCTCCATGAAGTGGTCGGCAAAGTTGCCATGGATGGCGTCCTCACATACGAAGAACGCGGGGGTGCTAACGTGGCACGCGCCGAAGAGCTCGATCACGTGGGGGTTGGCCAGTCTCCGCCAGACTTCCACCTCCTTGAAGAAAGACGTCTTGGCCTGGTCGTCGTCCATGAGTAGCGACTTGATGACCACCTTGGCGCCCTTCCCCCACGTACCTCTGGTCACCGACCCGTAGGAGCCGCAGTCGAACTGCTCCTTGGTGTCAAAGTCCACGTCGTCACTAGAGATGAACCACTCGGGCACCGGCGGCACCTTGGCGCCCGACGTGCGCGTGATCTTGTTGAAGGTGCGCTTCATCATGGCCAATGTAGCCATCGAGTTCTGCTCCTTCTTGTGCGTCATCTCGAACTTGAGCATGGCCAGGCTCTCCACGAGGTTGCTGTCTTTGCTCTGCAGGTCGGCGCTGAGTCGCTGCTGGTTGGCGGCGATGCTCAGCAGCATCTGCTCCTGCTTGCGGCGCTCCTCGTCCCACTCGCGGCGCCACTTGGCCATCTCCTGCATGTGCACGAGGTTCAGCAGCTTGTACAGGTCGTCGATGTCCTCGTTGAACTGCTGGATGGCGTCCACGACCTTGCGGTTGCTGGCCAGGCGCTTGATGAAGCTCTTCTTGGCCTGCTTCTCGAGGAATTTCAGGAACTTGGCGATCGTCTGGCCGTACATGAACAACACGCGGTTCTGGCGCATGGCCTCCTCGTCCGAGATCTTGGCCAGCTCCTCGCTCACGAACACGAGGCGCTTGTGCACGGCCGAGCACATTTCCTCGTTCTCCTCCAGCTGCTGGCACAGCTCGATGATGTTCCCCAGCACCTCGACGATGAGACCCCCCACACCGGGCACCACGAAGGACGCCACGAGCGAGCACACGGCTGACATGACACGCTACTTAAGTATGCAGTAAGTATACGTAGGAGAGAGGCGAGTCCGGTGCTGCGAGCGCTTCGAGTCCAAGAGTGAGCAAGGAGGGAGCAATGGATTGAGAGGTATCATGATCGTTGACGTAAGTGTGGGAAACAGATCAGATTTAATTTCCAATAAACGTATGCTTGACACATTTTTCAGATGAGGCTTCTGAAATTGTCACTGTCGTCCTCTGGTACAGCAACCGAGGTCTCCAAAAGCATAGGCCGGCTCCATCTTGCGCTATGATTTTCAGGATGGAATGATCACTATGGCCAACGACTAGGAATCGAACAAGGCACTCAAGACTGTGGGTGTACCCGTACCACGTGAGCTTTAAGACTCGACTTTAAAAAGAAAGGAAATACGTTACGGAGGTGGAGGTTGAGGCGGCGATTTCAGGGGGATCGGAGTCCACGGACAGCGTCTAAATAAACTCTAAGGCGAGGCGAGGCGCGCCAAATACGTTCCCTTGAAGTTACAATACAGTAGCTGTGGTCATTCATGGGTGAATCATTTCGCGTGATCATATGAAACGTGTTTCGGCTTACGACTACGACAAGTACTCAAGGAGTTATAACGCAGAGTAACCAAAACGCGATCCAAACTCGGCCAAGTCCAGTACCGGTAACGCAGAGTTATTAATTAAAAGACTCGGGTCATAACTTTGGAAATGCGAGCAAAACGTCGACTCACAGCCCGCGTTTCGGTTCTAATCTGTCTGCCACTACTCGATACGAAGGTGCCGGGAGCTCTCGTCCTTCTTTTTGCCGCCGAATTCGCGCTTCAGCCATGCAACGTACATCTTCATTGCCTTCTTGAAATACGGCGTGTCGTTAGGGTACATGAGTCCGATGCTGGTATAAGTTCCGTGCACCTGACGGCGTATGGCTCGTCCACCTCCACCTCCGCCCCGCCGCCCTCCACCTCCACCCCGCCGCCCTCTCTCCTCTAAGCTTGCGCCGCCCTCAACCAGCGCGCGCGTTGCTGCAGTACCCTCGGACGCGAGCGCCTTGTCATGGAGCACGTTTGACATCGCCGCCGAGATCTTGTTCGCTGTGACTGTCACACCGTCGCTGAGAACGACAAGTGCGGCCACAATGGTCAGCACAACACGGAACAGGCCCATGCTACTTCGGGCGTCTCCGTGGTGTCGCTTGGACGGCTCAAAATGAGGAATGATACTGTAGCTTAGTGTACGGCACAGCGGCCAAAGAGATGGCACACGAACAGCGTGACCAATCGGACGGGCAGGCGGTTATTTTCGGCTTTGCTTTGCCAGTACATAGAGCGTCGAAAGCCAGCGAGAAAGTGTATTATGAGCTGGTTTGAGTTGACCATCGATGTCAAGGTGATCAAGCACGTACCGGTACCACTGGTACTTCCGTAAGTTTCACATACCCAGGTAAAATGCTATAGTTACCGCTGTGCTACGTACGGCACCAGTTATCTCCTGGAACGCATTGGAATGCAGTCGCCGAGTAATCTGTCATTTGCGGTTAGTGGTAGTGCGGACTGTGACACTTGGTTGTTGTAAGTTACAACTTGTACATTGTACATGAGCAGGCATCTATAAACCAGGGAAGGTACCAATATAGGCAAATTTCAGGTGCAGGAATGGGCATTGATACATGTATGGCATCATACAAACTGCAAGATACAATGGACACTACAGTAATAATCAGTTGCCAGCGTACATGTACAAATATGATTGCCATGATTATTCCTGACCCCGTACAGTATTAAGTACGTACATGTATTAATACTTATACTTAGACGTACGGTAAACCGGGGTGCGTTTGGTTATTAGGACTATAGACCTGAGACCTAATATGGGTTAAACGAGGACCGAAACGAGAACTATGCGTGGGCTGGGATAGCTAAAGAAGTTTGTGTGACATAAGTAGGGCATCTCCACCCTCGCTATTGCCAAAGCAACAATTCACCGCGAAAATTACAAAAAACAAGTCGCGCGTTGCACGAAGAAGCTCCGAAAATTACTACACAAGTACATTATTTGTTGTATGTAAATCTGCCTTGCCCACTACAGCGCAGCCGCAGCATCTGTAAATTGACTCCAAGTTGTATTATACAACTCCTTGTATATGTTCATGAACTTTTTTACAATAATCTTCTACGCACGCAAACGTTTGTCTTGTTCTACCTTTAAGGTTCACTTCTGCAACGTACATGTAGTATTGCATGTGCTTGTGTGCGAGGGGATTGAAGAAGTAAGGGGTCGTTATTACTGACCGTACTTGGTGCGTGTGCTCCGCGGTAAGAGCAGCACGATACTTTCAAGATTTGTTCTCGAGCTTGCCTCGAATTTGAGGGATTTAGCGATAATCAGTTAATTTCAGCTACCGGCGCCAGTTTTCTGGTTTCAGTATTACTGGCTTCAGTTACCGAGGTGCCGCCTAATTAATCTGTGTTGGGCTGGCCACAGCACTCCCTCCGGGTTTACTGCTATCCCAGAAAAAAAGTTAAGATAAGGACTACAGTAGCTTGTTTGACTTGATCAAAGTATAGTTATACCATAAATCGACCAATACGACGGAAAAGTGATACATTATACAGACCGGGGCGTCAATAAGGAACGGGTGTCATCCTATAACCTTGAAAAACTAATTTTATGTAATTCTGGAGTTAACGGCTTGAAGCACTGACATTGGCCATCGCCATTGGCCAGTCTGACCAGCTGGCAAAGCTTAGTTTTGAATCTGGGCGGGAAATTCGAATTTGACACGAACAAGATGGAGCAGCAAGGACGAAGAATGCGCCTCGCCAAGCAGCAACAGCTCGACCTCTGTGCGATGCACAACCGCGATCCTCCGTGGAGCCTCGCCACGCTAGGCGAATGGGCCCGCGAGACGTTTGCGCTGGAGAAAGCGCCGGGCAAGTCATCGGTCAAGAGGATCCTCGACAGCGAGAGCTCGCTCAAGCGCATTGCGGTCGACTTTCGCTGCCGCAAGAAGGTGCCCCGCGCCTCGATGGCGGCGCTGGACTCCTGTCTCGTCGAGATGGTGCTGTACGCCGAGCAGGAGCACGTGCCGATGTCTGGGCGAATGCTGATGATCCTTGGCCGGCTGTACGCCGAAGCACTCCGCATCCCCATGTCCGAGCGCCCTCGCTTCACGCGCGACGGGTGGCTCAAGCACTTCCTGCGCCGGTATGGACTTCGCCACCGCCGCGGCCACGGAGAGGTCGGGTCCGTAGACCTTCCAGCAGCGCGCAAGGCGGCCGTAGACCTGCGGAAAACGCTAGCGAAGTATCATCCTAATGACGTGTTCAATATGGATGAAGCCGCGTTTTTCTACAAGGCGTCTCCTACATCTAGCATCTGCTTGGTATCGGGCCCCGCTCGCAAGAAGAAGAAGGACAGAGTGTCCATCGTGGTGGCTACAAACAGCTCTGGGACAGAGAAGCTCCGCTACTTTTTCTGGGCAAAGCCCAGAATCCGCGCTGGCTGCCCAAGAAGCCGGCGACCGCGGAGTACAAGGGCACGAGTAAGGGCTGGATGACTGTGCCAGTCTTCCAGCAGTGGTTGAAAGACTTGGACAAGTCGATGGGCGAGGCCAAGAGGAAGATCCTGCTACTTCTAGACAATGCTCCTGTCCACATCCCCCCGGAGGACACCTTGGCCAACGTGGAGGTGGTGTTCTTACCGCCAAACACGACCGCGGCGATCCAACCAATGGACCAAGGTGTCATCGCATGGATTAAGCGGCGCGTGCTGCAAGACTGCGGCGAAGAGGCAGTCTGGAGACTGTGCTGCGAGCTGGACCCTTTTGTTATCGAGACATCGGACGCTGTCACGTGATGCAATAACGCGTGGAATGCGCTGGGCGCCGACATCATCAAAGCTTGTTGGCGCCACGCCGGATTGTATGTGGACCGAACACAGATCAGTGACATACTTAACTAAATCCAGTAGTTTACCACTTCGCTGGCATTTTATGCCCTCTAATTGGCTCATACCACTTGAAAGTTGTTATATATCAGGCGTTCCTTATTGACGCCCCGGTCTGTACTCCCAGATACGTTTGAGTACTACAGCGTAACTATGCAGTGTACCCACGGCTTCCAACGACTAAAAGCACAGGGAAACGTTTTCACAGCACTACGAGAGGCACCGAGTGCCCCGTCCGTCTAAACGCAACGCTCACTGCCATGAAGAGTGGCGGCTACAAAGTGTGTGTTTCGCGTGAAGGGCTTCAACACAACCACGCCGTCGGCGAACACATCTACAAGTACTACCCAGAAAATAGACGCCTCACCGACGCTGCTCTCCTTGATAAGGTTGACAGCATGGCTCGCAGTGGTGCAAAGGCTCGAGGCATTCAGATTTATCTGAGAGAGTTCACTGGTACGTTTGTGCTCTACCCTTATCTGTTGCATCGGTAAGACTAACGATTCTTTGTATTGTTACCTCACCTAGACAATCATCCCAGTATCAAAGACATACACAATTTGCTCGCCCGCCTGAAAAAGGAACGACAGCAAGCTGGAAGCGACTCTGAACGAGCTGAACGGGCACTGCAAGATCTATGTTCAACTGACCCTGGTGCTGTAGCCACTTGCTATCTTGATTCTGACAAAGTCGCACAAACCATTGTGTTCCAGACAAGAAAAATGCGTCGTCTCTTTTCCGCCTTTCCGGAGGTACTGATGATCGACACGACGTTCGGCACCAACAAAAATCGCTACAAGTTGTTCAGCTTTGTGGTTCATGACATCCACGGAAAGGTACGTATCATGTCGTTGCTACTGCCGTGCATGATACAATTGCTGACTGTGTTTGTAAATATTTAGGGGCAATACGTGCAACACTCTCTGCTAACCTCAGAGTCGAAAGTCAACATGTCTGATGCCATTGCCAGTTTCAAAAAGAACAATCCGGGCTGGCGTTCTATTCGTGTAATAGTCACCGACAAGGACTTCACTGAGCGATGTGTGTCGGCGGAAGCATTTCCATCGGCTCGGATGCTTCTATGCCAATTCCACGTCATAAAGTATCTCGACAAACAGGTGCGTTTATTATGCGTTCAGCCTGCAATCTCATACTCAACTTACTAACTACGTCTTGCAGGTTGTGAAGCTGTTTTCGGGCACATCCGCCCAAAAGCAGAAGCTGAAAGACATATTTGCAGCCCTCGTATACGCTAACTCGGCGGCGGAGTACCGAAACTGCAAGAATTTGCTGTTGAAGTACCTGTCCGGGGACGCTTCGCATCCACTCTTCGTGTACTTCATGAAAAATTGGGACACTACAAAGGCGAGTGGGTGTCTTATGAGCGTGAAAGCGTCGCTCATCTTGGAAACAATACGAACAACAGGTAAGACACTTGCATGCGGCTACTGTGTCTCAATCTGCAATTAACATGTTGCCGTGCTGTAGAATCGAGTCGAAGTGGGACCAACTTAAGCACGTCCTCACGCCGTCATTTGACATGGAAGACTGCATCTTAACCCTGTTGTGCCTACAAGAAATTTGCGAGGGGGATTACGAAGCTGAGCTCACCAAAGTTGGAACTCGTATGTTTCAAGTTGGTCCAGAGTACGCGCACGTCATAGGGGCGGATTTGCAAGAGCTTGACAAACTTGTCAACCTTGTCAGTATGCACGCATTCATGCTCGTCAGTGTACGTAACCTGACTGTCTTGTGAAGTCAAATTGACTCAAGCTAACCGCTTACCCTTTATTGTGCTAGTCCGAGTTCCATTTTTCTTTGAACAGAACCACGAAGTATCGTGTCTCGGAGCGGAAGGATGGAATTGTGTAGTTACTCAACATAGAGGAGAACCGGTGTCACTGTCTAGCGTTAAAGGTGCGTGTCGTAGCTTCATGGTCCGCCCGTACTTCGCTAAACATTCATGTGCGATCAGGACTTCACATGCAGCTGCATGTGATCCCGAACGCGATTGCTCCCGTGTCGCCACGCGTTTTACTACAGGTTTGGAGCCGGACATGGGACTGTGATACCATTTGCTCACCTGAACAATCGCTGGTGCCGTTCGGCGGAGCTAAATCACCTGGGGCAAGGAGTATCTTCTTCTTGTTGCGCCGTCAGCATCAAGACATCGTCAACTCCAAAGCACAAGGATCCTCTGTCTCCAAGACACAAGCACACGGAGCATGAAGGACCTCGCAGACATCATGCAGAGTGCGGGCACTAACACTTACAAAAGTCTGCTTTCTGCTTTGAAGCAGTTCCGAGAATGCCATTATCCCTGTATTAGCCGACCCGCCGTCATCCATTACAGGCCAAGGAAGTATCACCACAGGCGCGACTGTACCAAGTGAAGTCACGGCCGGCTACACTGAAGTCATCTCGACTACATCCCTGGATGGGGACTCCAACGAAAACGGAACCGTCGAAAGATGAAAACGCAGCTACAGGCAACTTCACGTTAGTGGTACCCCAATAAAACTCGGCGTCGGCAAAACCGAGGTGCACGGCTAGCGAAAGTAAAACAAGACGCTAGCGCAATCGCCCACGGAGCACCGTCCGACACGACTAAACTATCCGAGTTTGGTTCTCTCCAAGAAGTATTCTTTTGCGCTCGCCTCCCCGGTGGTAAGTTTCTTTTCTTGAAGCGACACCTTGCTCCGTGCGCGTAAATAATCTCAATATTGTTTTAGTTTGATAATGTCCGCCAGGTCCCCGTCCTGGGTGCATGTATTTCCATCGAGGACCGTGGAGAAGTATTCGAGGTCGTCGATCATGATCTTGCACTGGACAAACACGGAACTGCTGAATGTATCTCGGCTGTCCGAGAGTATCAGAGTAAGCACCAACACATTCTAGATGATGAAGAAGGAGACAAGTTGATACCCGCCATCGTCGAGGGAGTTGGTGAGTTTAATCTCCACCAAATATTCGCGATGGCATCATATCACGAGGCCGCCAAGGTTCTACAGAAGGTGAAGAAGGCGATGGACTGGGTCCTTGGGTTGTCTGACTTCAAGACGTCCAATATTCCGGATGAACTGCAAGAATTCGCGTCGGAAGACAAGGTAAGTTTGTACTACTTACCATTGCAGCTCTCAACGACAATACTAATTCATAGTTGTTGTGACTAGCGCCACTATATTCTTGCGATGCGATTTTGTTGCCTTACAGAAGCTCGACTCGGCGTTGAAACGATTTATGGTGTAAACCTCTTCAGCTTTTGCCGAAAACAGTGGCTGAACTCAACCTGTATCATGGCGGGCCTGTTGCACATTCGACAGCGGTTTTCAGACGTCGAGATGGTTCATCCTGCGTTCACGCAGTTCGACGACCGTCGCATCCGGTTTGAGGTGGCAGGAAAATGGGGAGTACATGCATCAAGGCCAGACAGGATAGGTGGCGTGCTTCATGCTACCAGCACGCATTGGACTGCGTTTCTGTTGTTTCCGATGGGGTTTCCAGCAAGATTGCAGAACTTGGCGCAGGGGGGACGCACAGGAGTTCAATCAACATCACCTTCATGCATAATTTATGACTGCATGAAGGCACACTACGCGGAGTCAATCAAGCTGGTTCAAGAACTGTTTGGCGAAAAGTACCCAGACATCAACTATTATCGCGACAGAGCCACAAAAAGCGCGGATGGTGTCAACTGCGGGGTTTTGTCCCTTCTCTTTGTTGAGATGAATGCTACGGACGCAATGCAATGGTCGAATGCAGTGACAAAATAGCTCGAATACTTTCGTCTTCGATACTTCAAGCTGTCTGCGGCAATGGTGACGACGTAGCTGATGTCCTCAATTACATTTTGAGTACAGCTTAATGTTTAATCAATGCGTATCTTCTTTCGGTTTTGTTTGCTATCGCGATAATCCCTAGCTCATGAACACGTTTTCCCAACACGCAACATCGAAAGTCATTGCCAGCCATCATTGCTCAGTTGATGTTCGGTAAAGGTATGTTTGGTATGCGTACATATATATATCCATACAAGACATACCGAACGTGCTTTGGACCACTCACACTCGTTAGTTCTGTATATTGTTTGATATCGGCACCATACAAAACATACCAAACGTTCCTACAATGTTCGGTACGAGTAGCCTCGTCCGTAGCTGTAGCGCTCTTGATTGACGACTCTGCATATGACTCCGCTTACTACATATACTACACAGTGTGGAAGTGTCCACGCTGACTACAAATACATGTAGCTCATGTTGTGCTGTACAGTCGGTCTCGAGATAGCGTGAACTGTTGGTCCAGGATAGAAGTTCTATTCCAGGCAAGGTAACTTTTTTAATTGCGGGTGACTGCATCCACTGGATCATCCAGGCACTAGGTGCCTGAATCTGGCTCAGGTCACTACACTACAACGTGGGCCGTGGGGTCCCATAAGCCAGTCAGCCACCTGTAGCCAGACGGTAGACGAAGGAATGACAAATACCTGTGCTAGTGCGCCAGCAGCGACAATGTCTGCTTGACCTTGCCGTCAACTGTTGCTGGGGTTGCTGCTCACCATGGGGCCCTCGTAGAAGCTACCAATGGCGACGTTGATGTTGTCGCCGCCGATGCCGAGAATGATAGCGCCTTGCTTCTGAATCACTTCGTCGCCACTCGAGCGGCGTGACCCGTCGCACGTGGCCTCAAGCTTGCCGCCTTTTAAGCATCATACTGGAACTGAACTGACGGGGTGTTGGAGCATTGTCCATTTACGTCGCAACCGAAGAGCCCGTTCTTGAGGTCCACCATCACCCACGGACCGGCACCTTCGCCATAGCTCCGGTCGTGGCTGCTACCAAAGTACACCACTTCCATTGTGGTAGCTCCGTCGTCCGTGTTGTCGAACTCAGTATTGCTGTAGTCAAAGCAGCTACCGTCGTTGAAGTGTGTGCCGTTTGTCGCCATGTAGATGGCTTCAGCGTCATCCCCCGCCGCGATACCCTTGGTATTGTCGTTGCGGTAGCCGTGTAGCGGCATCGATCCAGAAGAAACGTCAGCCTGGGCCGTGAAATTATTAGAACCGGTAGGTATAGGCAAGCCGGACCTTTCGGTGTCCTCGGTTCCTCCTTATTCACTATTAGTTGTTGACACATTCAACCAAAATGTTGCTGCGCCAACACCGTATTTCAGTTCGTCGCACAGATGCAACAAGAACACAGTGATTATGCGATTCAACGTTGACGCCGCCCGCACTCGGCTCGAGTCGGACCTCCTCCATGCATGAACAACCTTGCCTTCACCTGATGTTCCCCTCAAATACCTACACTGTACAACGCTGATTCATGTGGATAGTCTGGTACACTCGAAGGTGTACACACCAGCCACGAGCACATTCCAGACACACCGACCTGGATGCAGGACATTTTATGTCGCCTCTTGCTCACACGCTCAAAGGTGTTCGCCTCACTCTTCATATTTCCCAGCTCCGCTTACCACACCGCATAAAGATCCACCAGGTATTTTTTTAAACCCCATCGACACGCTCTACATCATTCTACCTACCTCATCCACAAACCACACTTTGCGCTTCCTACAGATGACTAAGGCGACTACGACCAATGAGTTTGGACAACCAGTCGGGTTCGCGATGGAAGACTGGAGTCCTCCCCTGTTCCCACCGCACACGGCGCTAACGGGACAATACTGTCGTCTCGAACCTCTCGAGGCATCCGTCCACGCGAAAGATCTCTGGGATGCCCAGTCCGAGGACCCTAGCGGGGCTCGCTGGACGTATCTGCCGTACGGACCATTCGCTTCCTTCGACGAGTTCGACAAGTGGCTTCAGGGGGGAGAACGCGCCAACGACCCGCAGTTCTACGCCATCATCGTGGACGAGCGCGCTGTGGGAAAAACCTTTTTTTATGCATACATTGGCTACTTTCTATTACATGGGGATTTATTGTATTACATAGGATTAATTCTATTATCGACAGCTACTTTTGACGCCAGTAAAAGTTTAATTAGACGCCAGTTCCGTGAGCAGTTGGAGTTCGGATATGCACCGCTACTAAGTCTTCATGGACTACAAACATGCATTGAAGAGGCCGGAAGACTTGATATACGACTGCTACCAAGCCTCTGGGTGCACTGTAGGCTTGATTTACAACTGTCACTTAGTTGCACTACACAGTACTGTAGTTGATTTAAAGTAGACGTTTGCATAGTTTATTCCACGATTAACTATCCACACAACTGTACTTATCTACAGGACAGGATTTTGCCGCGGCTCACTGATGTAGTCATTGTGCATTTTCGATGCGACCAATCAAGCGACTGCGAACCTCGATCGAC
>JAIKVE010000682.1:0-17003 GCA_024679115.1 Phytophthora pistaciae | reverse complement strand
CCGGAGCTGCTGCTGCTGCTCGTGGGCATCCACGTGGCCGTGATGCTGGCCGTGCTCTTCGACCGGCACGCGCGCTTCAGGATGTTCAAGGCGCAGCTGCGCGTGGTGGCGTCCATCCGCCTGCTGGTGTTCGCCAAGTCGGTGGAGCGGCCGGTCAAGGGCCGACACGGCACCAGCACCAGCATCGCGGCCATCGCCACGCTCTACTCGTCCAACCTGGTGCAGGTGAGCTGGCTGCTCATCCGCTTCCACGACATGTGGACGTCCAGCGTGCAGCTCGCCGTGCTGCTCTTCATCCTGCACCGCACGCTACACACGAGCGCGGCCGTGATTCTGTCGTCGCTGGCCGTCATTATCGGCAGTCTGTCGGTGCTCACGGTGCTTTCGGCGAGGATGCTGCAGTGGTACACCAAGAAGCGGGCCAAGACGATCGCCGCGGTGAACGAGTGCTTCAAGGGCATCCAGTCCATCAAGCTGTACGCATGGGAGGACAAGATCCTGTCCAAGATCATGTCCGCGCGGCGGAAGGAGGAGAAGCGCAAGTGGTGGGAGGCCTCCTTCCGCATGCTGCGCTACTGCTGCGTGTGGGAGGCGCCAGCGTTCGCGTCCGTGGCCATCTTCACGTCTCTAGCTGCGCGCGCGGGGTTCTTCTCGCCCGCCACCGTGTTCACGGCGCTGATTTTAATTGACCACGTCCAGGTCGAGCTGCACGGGCTGATTATGGGGATCCGAGTCATCATCGACGGTCGCGTTGGGCTGCGCAAGATCGACCACTATCTGCGCTACTGCGATACCTACGCCGACAGACTCGTGAGTGAAGCCGAAGTGGGAACTAAAGTCAAGTCGTACCCGGAAGGTGTGGTCGCCGCCATGGATAAGGCGGATCTGTCCGTGGGGTATCACTCCCCCATCACAGTTTTGGCCAATGTAAATCTGCGCGTGAGCGCTGGCGAGCTGGTCGTGATCCACGGCAAGGCGGGCGCTGGCAAGACGACTCTCCTGACTGCATTCCTGGGTGACGTTGCGTGCGTGAAGGGAAGTGTGTTCTTGTCGTCGAACTACAAGGTGGCGTATTGCTCAGAGCAACCGTGGCTGCAGACACTCAATATCAGGGACAACGTGCTGTTCGGATATGCGTATGATGAAGCCAAGTATTATCGCGTGCTGGATGCGTGCTGTTTGCTGGAAGACCTCGAAAGCCTCCCGGACAGTGACGCCACGATGATCGGTCCGAAAGGCATCAACCTGTCGGGCGGGCAGAAAGCTCGCATCGCGCTCGCTCGAACGCTGTACTCCGATGCAGATGTGTATTTACTTGACCGTCCGCTTGCGAGCGCCGACGCTATCGTACAAAGTGACGTGTTTCGAAAATGTTTCCTGGAGTTACTGCGGTACAAGACTGTTATCGTTGCCACACACAACCCAGAGGTGGTGGAATCTGGCTTCGTTGACCGGTTATGGTACGTCAACGACTCGGTTGTATCGGAAACTTGTCGAAGTGAGCCCTCTTCTGGTGTGACGAGTCGTCGCGCTCGCCGACTTGCCGATATCCCGCCCTGGCGCATCGGCCACAGTGACAAAAGCGTCACCAACGACTACGCGCCTTTCGCGATGGATGAAGAGGGAAAGGAACACGTGCGGAGACGGATTTCTCGCCATCGGGCAGCACCCAAGGTGTCTATAATGCCCAAGATCGACTTGACGCGCCGCACAATGGATGGAGTCGCAAAGGATATCTGGTGGCCGAGTCATGGACGGAACTCCACCATCATCGCTTGCGTCCTCTTCGTCGTGTATGGTCTTGTCGACGTGGCCAAGAACTTGTGGTTAGTGCACTGGAGCAATATGACCTGGACGTATGCCGATATGTGGAAGGCGACGGTTGTCTACGGCATGCTGAGTGTCGGCGCCTTCGTAGTCCTGCTGGTGAGCTGCGCGGTGATATACTACGCGCTTTCCAGACGCGCCAAGCATATCTTCAGTGAAGTGACGCAGTCTCTGCTCCGCGCGCCCATGTCGGTGCTGTACCAAACTCCGATCGGTGAGATCCTGGCGCGTTATTCGACCGACATGCAAGTCATCGACGGATTGATGTCTTTCCCCCTGATATTTATGTTCCGAAGTACTGTGTCCATTGCAGCTGCATTGGGGACAATGTGCTACCTACTGGGTGTGACTGGCGCGGTTTTCGCGGCGCTGACTGTGTATTTGTGCCGAGGGATGGTAGATAAGCGTCTATTTGCCCAAGTTTACTCGCTGAGGGCTGAGCTCGAGGCTGCGGACCTGAACTTTGTGTCGGAAATGCTGGATGGAGCCGCTGTGATTCGTTCGTTTGGTGCCGAGCAAGTCAACCGTTTCTGCCTCCACCATGGCAAGATGGTGGACGACAGATCGCGGATCGCTACGGTGGTTGAAGTGTTTACGCATTGGCTGTACATTCGGTGCAGCCTTCTCGTCGCAGTGTTCCTGTTCTGCTTAGCGCTTCTCCTCGCCCATGGTGGTCTACAAGCAAGCACGCTGGGGCTCATGCTGCACTGTATATACAGCGTCCAGCGCGACTTTGTGTCGTTCTCAGTGGGCATTTTGAACAGCTCTGTGAACATGTTCAGCATCGCCAACCTGAAGAAGTTCCAGCACATTCCGCCCGAAGAGGGTGCCGACCGGAAGGGTTTGCAACGACGTCTCGGTGCACCGCTGCAATGGCCTTCCACTGGTGCAGTAGAGTTCGACCACGTATTTTTCCGGTACGAGACGGAGCAAGACGACGACGACTTGTCAACTTGTGCGTTGAAAGACGTCTCGTTCTCCATTTCAGGCGGAGAAAAGATCGGCGTCGTGGGGAGAACGGGCTCAGGCAAGAGCTCCCTCGCTATGGCTATGTTACAGATGCACAGCTTGCCGCGTGGCCGCATTCTGATCGATGGCACTGACATCAGCCGACTACATCTGCACGACCTTCGTAGCCGCATCTGCATCATCCCGCAGACGCCATTGTTCTACCGTTGCTCCATTCGCCGTTATTTGGACCCGTTCAAGGAGTTTGATGACGATGCGTTGTGGGATGTGCTCGTGAAGACTGGGCTCTGTGATACCCCCGGACCGACTGCCAGCATTAACGAAGAAGCGCCCGAGGAGGTTTACACTGCAGAGTCTACAAGTCGCGTGGTGGTGACAACTTTGGACATGAAGCTGGCCGAGAACGGAGAAAACTGGAGCATGGGCGAGCGGCAGATGTTGGTGCTAGCACGTTCGCTGTTGAAGCCTGCGCGCGTCCTCATCCTGGACGAGGCGTTCTCTTCAGTCGACCAAGAGTGCGACAAGAGGTTGCTGGCGGTCATCGAGAAGGAGTTCGCGAGCTCAACCATTTTCCTCATCACCCATCGGTTGGACCAGGTACTCGGCTTCGACCGCATCATCGTAATGCAGGGTGGAACGCTTGCTGAGTGCGGCGCCGCTGAGGAGCTCGTTACGGACCCTGATAGCGCATTCTACGAGTTCTTAGAGACCACGTTGCTCACGTATTGAGGACGTGTAAGTAGACGTATAGATGCTGGATACTTAAGTAAGGTTTTTGATAACCGATTTTTGATTTATTCCTCCATTTTTCACCATCTACAATTCGCCTTGACGTAGTTGTAAGACCGCACCGATGGCTCCAGCTTCTTGACTGCGTTGATATGGGACTCGTTCGGGTGCCGGGTCTCGAGCGGGAACCTCTTGTGCAGCCAATTGACCAGGTACTTGAGCACGTCCTCCTTCTCCGGTTCCTCGTAGATCATGTGGTAGAGGCCGTCGAAGAGCTTGAATTCCTTGTCCAAGCTCCCCATCCGGGCGTAGAACCTCATGGACGCCTGCTGATCGGACACGCGGTCGTCGGATCCAGCCATGAACAGCATCGGGATGTGGCAGAAGCGACTATCCGGGTCTGCGACTCTCGTGTCGTCTTGAAGCCGCATCATGGCGGTGAGAGATTGGTGGCCACTGCGTGGTGTCATCATGTTACTGCTGGTCAATGGGTCCTCCTGGAACCTCTTCAGGAACTCGGGGTCTCGACTCCGCAGGTTGTGCTGGACGGCAGGGATCACCTTCGCTGTCGGGAAGGCGGCGACCAGGGCGCGCTGCACCTTCCACTGCGCCCACAGCACTGGCGTCCACGTCACGCCAATGGACGGCGAGGCCCACACCGCGGCGTGGAACTTGTGCTCGCCCGAAAGCACCGTGTGAAGGCCGATGAGCGCCCCAAACGAAGTGCCGGAGATGATCAGCGGCAGTTCCGGCGGTGTGTCGCGCTTCTTCTCCCTTCCGTGCGGGTGGCGAGGCTTGAGGTGCTTCCGCCAGTACCGCAGCGCGACCTTGTAGATGTTGGCCTTGGCGAACGTGACAAAGTCGTTCGTGTCGTCCACGAAGTCGTCGAAGTTGCTGATGTGCGCGCGCGTGTTGAACTCGTCGTAGTCGCTCGCGCCGTGGTTCAGCAGGTCGTACGTGATCACGCCGAAGCCTTCCTTGCAGTAGCGCTCGTAGAGCGTCGTGTTGCGGCGGCAGTGGTCGCCCATGCCGTGCAGGTACAGGATGATGCCACGCAGCGCCTTCTTCTCCGGCGGGAACAGCGAGAAGTACAAGAGTGACTGGCCTCGACGGTTCTCGAACTTGCCTTCGAAGTGGCGAGGACGCGCAGACTTCTTCATTCTCCTGTTGACATTGGTCGACGCGGAGGAGCCTGATCCCGAATCTGATAGCGATCTCGGTCGGATATCCTCGTCACTGGACGCGGAGGCTTCCTTCGGTCCTTTGGATCCGTCCGACAACGCGCGCTCGCGGTTCACTGAGGAGTCTTCGTCCTCCGACGGGAACCGGCGACGACCATCCCGGCTTCGCTGCTTGGGTGCTGCGGTGGACGACGACTTCGCGCGCGCAGTTCTTTTAGCCGAGCGCAGCGGGGGGATCGAGCCTCGCCGCCGCGCCGAACGCTGTACATCGAACGACTGGTCGTCCGAGGACGACGATGGCGAGAGCGAGAGTTGATCCAACGAGTCGCTGGACTTGGATCGAGGCATACGAGAGTTCGGGCTCGAAGCGGGGCGCGTTCCAACCACGCGTGGCTTCCGCGCTGTTTCGGGGACGGGGCCGGAGGCGAGCAGGTCTTCGAAGCACGGCACGGGGCGCGAGCGCAGCGACTGCGCGACCTTCGGCTTGGTCGGCTTGGCCTTAATGGCGTCTTTCGCTGCCGCCTCGGCCAGTAGCGAGTCGTCAAAGCACGAAATCGGGCGAGACCTGACGGAAGCAGCTTTCGCGGGCTGCTTGGGAGGCGACTGCGGAGTGGTCGTCGAGTTGCCTTCGTCCATGCACGGAACGGGGCGCTGACGTACCGAGCGCGCCTTCAAATCCTTCGCCCGCGCTGCCTTCAGCGCTGAGACTCCTGTCGTGGGGGCATCGATGATGCACGGATTGGGGCGCGCGCGAACGGACTGGGCCCTCGCAACGCGCTTCAGTGCCTGAGCTGTGAAAGGGTCTTCGCTCACCTCCTCGAATTTGGCGACGGAGCGCGACCGAGCCTCGCGCAGCGGCCTACTCTCCTCTCTGTAGCTTGGGGCTGGGGCGGTTGACAGGGAACGAGTCACGCGTGGCTGGTCCGGATTCGATTCGCAGCTGGAGATCGACGTTGTCGGCGATGTCGAGCAACTCGACGGAGGGCTGACGGCGACGGGGGTCTCTGCCGGCACGTTGTCGAGACTCGCGCGCTCGCGCTCCTCCTGAATGGCCGACATGGCGAGCGCATTGCGGCTCTGGACGCGCCGAATGGGAAGTCCGATCGCTCCTCGGGCGTTTGTCATCGTTTTCGGAAATGGTGAGTGGTTCGACCATTTGGTTCACCGAGAGCAGAGCTCGGAGGAAGGAGAGAGAGACCATCGCCGGCATACTGGCGGGCGGACGGACGACCGCGCTTGGCTGGCTTGCGTTCCGACTTGAAGAAAGCCGGACGCTGGCGTCGAAATGGGGAGCGCCGGCCGAGATGGTGTGTCTGCTCAAGCCAACACTCGCCGATCCCGAGATTTGGCCCGAGGTGGCAGAGCGGGGCCAAACAGTATTTCAGCGCCGCAATCCTGGCCCAACATTCTCAGGCGAGCGCTCGATCGATCGCTTGATGCTGCGAGGAAGAGCACTGTCCAGCCCAGAGGTTTTCCTAGAAGTCCGAACCTCTCGACACATGAATGCACTGCCATCGACTCGACTTTACTAAAAACGTATTGCATGTCACTTCAAGTATTAGAGAACTTCGTACACCTGCACATGTGCCTGCGTAACTTACCAAACACGTTTAGACTCAAAACCTTGAGCTGGGCCAGAGCTCGTGGACCACCAGTGGCGGTGCCTCCAGGCGGAGACCTTGAAGCAACTGACAGGATACGGACATCGTCGCATTGCACCAGCTCCTTCCCGCGCAGTCACATCACACTAAGCTCTGCTCTCCACGAAAAGCAGGGTCTGGTTGTTGCAGTCATGAGAGATTCGCGTCGGGACCCCCACCAACTGCGGCTCTCGAGGCTGCTGCTGGTGACCTGATCAATTCTCCACTTTAGCGTGGTTGAACCTCGACTGCCGAATTCGGCAAGGCTTTCCACCTCTCAGCGACTTCAGGCTGCTGCACAAAGCGCGTGTTGGATGGATCACGCAATGCCAGCGTCGGTCACACGGCACTCAAAGTCTGCTTTTGAATTCGGGACTCTTGTGCTTATTGTTCTGACTAAGCGGTAGCGAGTGCTAGTCTTCATCCAATACATCTTTGACAATATCGATTGAGGAACCAGTTTCTCGGTATTAAAATATTTTCTACGCTACTTCTTACTACACGACGATGGCTGGGTATCTACTGGGGGAACCTCCGGTGCAGCCAGCTCGCGAGGTATCTGAAGACGTTCTCCTTCTCGGGCTCCTCGTAGACGAGGTGAAACAGCCCGTCGAACAGCTTGAACTCCTTGTCAAAGTTCCCCATCGTAGCGAAGAATTTGATGGCGGCCTGCTGGTCGGAGATGCCGTCGGCTGAGCCCGCGAGGAAGAGCGTCGGGACGGCGCAGAAGGAGCTGTTAGGGTCCGTCACGCGCGCGTCCTCCTGAAGCTGGATCATGGCCTGGAGTGACTCGTGCCCGGTGCGCGTCGTCATCATGTCCATGGAGGTGAGCGGGTCTGCCTCGAACAGCCTCAAGAAGTTCGGGTCACGGCACAGCAGCTCGTGCTGCACGGCAGGCACGACCTTCGCCGTCGGGATGATAGCCGCCAGCGGCTTGGCCAGCTTGGACTCTGCCCAGAGCAGCGGGTTCCACGTGACGCCAATGGTGGGCGAGCCCCAGACTGCAGCGTGGAACTTGTGCTTGCCCGACAGCACCGTGTGGATCCCGACCAAAGAGCCGAATGAAGTGCCGGCAATGATCAGCGGCGGCTCCGGTAGTCCATTCTGCTTCCTCCAGCTCCGCGTGGCGTCCGGGTAGATGGACCGTTTGGCGAACTTGATGAGGTCGTTCGTGTCCTCCACGAGGTGGCTGAAGTTGCTGATGTGCGCACGCGTCTTGTGCTGGTCCAGGTCGCTCACGCCGTGGTTGAGCAGGTCGTACGTTATCACACCGAAGCCTTCTCTGCACAGCCGCTCGTACAGCGCAACGTTGCGGCGGCAGTGATCGCCGATGCCGTGCAGACACACCACGACTGCGCGCATGGCCATCTTCTCAGGCGGGAAGAGCGAGAAGTAAAACAGCGTCTGTCCTCGTCGGTTGGAGAACCTGCCCTCATAGTGACGAAGCCGCAGCGGGGTGCGAGAACCACTGCCTCCGCTACCGTTAGATCGAGATGAGGGCGACGGAGCGGACGCAAGTGAAGACAAGCTGGACGCCGGTGCGGAGCGGCGCACCGAGCTGTCACTGCTCGGAGACTTTGGCTTGGGGAGAAGCGAAGTGGATCGGAAGGCTCGCCAGCGGCGAGATGGCTCCTGGCGGGGCTGGTCCTTGTTGGACGGAGTCAGCAGCTTCGGGTTCATCGTCTTGGACTCGCGGCTCGACACGACCTGCCTCCGTGGATCGATTTGGCTTTGAGAGACTGGCTTGGGGTTGGACGTCGAGCGCGCGCGGGCCGGGGGACTTACGTCTCGGAACGCGCGTAGTCGGCGGTTCTCGATCTCTTCGCTCTCCGACAACGACGCCGATGTGGCTACTGACTTCGCGCGGCTAGCTCGCGTAGGGGCATTGCTTCGAGACTGCGTCCGGCGATGCATGCGCTCCTGGTCCGAGTGATACGCCGAAGCAGCGTTTGCCTTCGAGCGATACGCGTCACGCGGACTGGACGAAGAAGTGCGTTCGTGATGTGAAGTGCTTCTGCGAGGGTCCCTCGACAACGAGGAGGAAGAAGAAGAAGGCATCCTTGAGGACGAGGACGGTCTGGGGCGCATTGATTTCTCCCCGGAACGCGCCGGCACAGTCGGGTCGTGGCGACTTGACGTCCGGTGGCGCTCGTACGCATCCTCTTTCATCCTGTTGCGTGGCGTCAATTCGTCTGATGAACTGATCGGGGAATTGGTAGCGGATCGGTGGTTCGAGTGGTGGCGATGCGCGCGCTCGCGTTCATGTTCACGCTCACGCTCGCGCTTTGTCGGCGCGGACGGAGGAATGGAAGACGCCTTGGGTCGTGACGAGGAGGAGCTGGCGTGGCGACGAGTTGGCCTCCTGTGGTGGGCGCGCGCTTCATCTTCCGACTCGGACGAGACAGAGTGTGAAGGCTTGGAGCGCGGCACTCGCTCCGGGTTCGTTGACGACGCGCGGTGAGAAGAGCGCATGTGGCGGTAGTAGTCCTGTTCGTGTCTGCTACTCGACGAGAAGTGGTGTCTGGAGCGAGACTCCGCTTGCTGCGGTTCATACCCGTCGTCCGAGCACGAGGGCGCCGTGGACGCCGAGCTGGAGGCTGACCTGGACTGCTGCAACTCTGACTGCGGCTTGGACACCGGAGACTCGGGCCTCGGACTTGTTCGGGTGGGGCGCTGCTGCTGCTGCTGCTGCTGCTGCTGGAGGTCTCCGCTGTCGCTGGGTCTGATGTCGTCCGGATGCTTTTCTTGCTCTTTGAGGCGCGACTCGCGCATGCTCGAGGGCTCCTCCATGATGACCGACATGGCCAGCGCCTCGCGCGCGCGGACGCTGTTGGCCTTGGCGTGCATGCGCTGCATCCTACTGCCGCCGCTGTTGCTGCTGCTGCTCGAGAGCGTTGGCATCGTTTTCGACAATGCGGAGCTTCGTCGCTATGATGAGCTGAGGTCAAAGTGAAGCAGTGAAGCGCCTGATCGAGACGCTCGTGGCTGGTCTTCCGAGCCGCCACGCCGAAACGGGGAAGCCGAGGAACCAGAGCCAGAGACCGATAGCCGGAGGCTTCAAGGCTCCATGGACCGGCCGGACTAGCTTGTGACTGAGGTTTCGCAGTGAGTCACGGCGGACGATCCGCTCTCTTGCTCGCGGTGCTGTTCTGCAGCAGCACCTGGTCGGCCATAGCCCCCGCTGCAGTCGCAGCTTTGTCGTCTCGATGATCGGCGAGCCGCGCCATGGATGAATGTGACAGACAGTGGCGGCGGAATCAAGAGACCCAACGCCGCTGCTCACCTGCGCCTGGGCGAGGTGAAGCTGTGATCCGAGATTTCTGCGCTGAAGCCGGCGTCGAGCACGCCGCTCGAGGCTGTCGCAGCGACGCCCAGGAAGCGCTCATTGCCCGCTTCACTGGTCGCGCGTGGGTGTCGCCGCGCAGCATCAGCAAATCTCAAGCTGCGGGTGCGTGCCTGCCGGTTGTCCAGATTTCCAGGCGGCCTTGGCCTGGACGAGGCGTAGCATAAACTTCTGCTATCGGACTTGGAGGTCTAAGAATTTTTTAGCCACGTGCTATTTCAGCAGACTACTGTAGACAACGACGATGAAATCCGCCATACCTTTGAAATCCGCCCATGTCGTTCATGCGATCAACCAATCATATCAGCGGATCTGTATACTTTGTGTAAAACGTGCACTTTCCACGTAATATATGCACTTTATCGTGTACATTTTACAGTTTTATGCATACTCAAGACCCTGATCGGCCAATCGAAAAACACTCGAAATCCTTGAAGATTAGCGTTATACTGGAGGATAGTGTTCAGATAGCGGGCGGATTTCGTCGTCGTTGTCTGTACAGTGTATGGTACACGTGGAAACACAGCCGCTCGCAGCAACATGTACTTGAAGCTTGCAGCGCTTTTCAACAGCCGAGCGGTAAGGCTAGAGTACTGTAAATGCTGCGGAGCATAACTTCAATGTAATTCTGCGAATTTCGACGCTCGCTGCTCGAATCTCAGCACTGTGTGTAAGTTCCTGTGCTGAGGGCAGGAACGCCTTGCCTATCTTGTTGTGCCGGGCAGCGAAAGTGGTAGCGAACGCCGTGTTACTTTCGTCTAGGGTAGCCTACCCCGGTGCCATTGTCAAGTGCATGTACCGGTACATACACTTGCAGCTTCACAACCCTCCCAGTTTGCGCGTGAAGCAAGCAAATTTCGCTGCCCTGAACCTCCACACCGAGAGGCTGGATGGACGAGGCCAGGAAGGCGACGAGAGTTGGTGCCTCCGTGACACGGAGTCCGTGTACATGTACCTTTAGCATCGTGGACCACGATTCGTGGTCATTGACTCAATAGATCGGATCTACTACTCAATGATTGAGTAGTAGATCTTGTCACTGTGAGTGGCATAGCCCCTGTGGGCTTGTTCCCGTTTTACTGCAGATGCTATCCACAATAGTTCGAGTACATGTACACGTTGCCTTGCAAGGACGTCTGAGCAACTAATGCACCTCATTCGAACAGGTTTGCTCACGTGCTCAAATGTACTAAGTAGTAGTATTGACTGCTGTACCACACCAGCGTCGATCTCGGCGTGTGGGCTGTCGTCATAGCTTCGCTATTGCATGTACTCGCACTTCCTCCGACAATTAACTTACTCGACATACAATTTTTATCGTGAACACGAGAATGGTGTAGTGCTCGTAATGTACTTTGTGTTAATATTTTATTGGTGAGACTACCTTAGTTGTCGGCATCGCGCGACTCAACCGGGAACCTCCGTCGTAGCCACTGCGCGAGGTACCGGAGCACGTCTTCCTTCTCCGGGTCTTCATACACGAGGTGGAAGAGGCCGTCGAACAGTTTGAACTCCTTGTCCAAGTTGCCCATCGAGGCGAAAAACCTGATAGCCGCCTGCTGGTCGGCGATGCCGTCGGCCGAGCCGGCGAGGAAGAGCATGGGCACGGCACAGAAGGCGCTGTCCGGGTTCGACACGCGCGCGTCCTCCTGAAGCCGAACCATGGCCTGCAAGGACTCGTGGCCCGTGCGGGGCGTCAGCATGTCCATGGACGTCAACGGGTCGCCCGGAAGTCCTCGAGGAAGGCCGGGTCTCGACACAGCAGCTCGTGCTGCACTGCGGGGACGAGCTTGGCCTTGGGGAACAGGAGCGCGAGCGGGGCGGCGAGCTTCGACTCCGCCCACAGCAGCGGCGTCCACGTCACGCCGACGGTCGGTGACGCCCACACGGCCGCGTGGAATTTGTGTCGGCCGGTGAGGACGGTGTGGAGCCCCACGAGGGATCCGAACGAAGTGCCTGCAATGATGAGAGGGAGCTCTGGGGCGACGACACGGCCTTCGACCCGGCCGTGCGGGTGGTGAGGGTGGTGGTGCTCTCGCCAGTAGCGGAGCGCGTCGGGGTAGACGCTTTTCTTGGCGAACGTGACGAACGCGTTGGTGTCGTCCACGAGGAAGCGGAAGTTATCGATGTGCGCGCGAGTATTGCGCGAGTCGCAGTCGCTGGCCCCGTGGTTCAGCAGGTCGTACGACAGGACGCCGAAGCCCTCCTCGCACAGGAGCTCGTACAGCGGGATGTAGCGCCGACAGTGGTCGCCGAGGCCGTGTAGACAGAGGACCACGCCTCGCATGGGCTTCTCCTCGGGCGGGAACAACGCGAGATAGTAGAGCGACTGCCCCCGCCGGTTCTGGAATCTACCCTCGTAGGGCCGGAGGTAGGGCGGAATGTGCTGCAGCCTCGAGCGCCCGAGTGACGAGGAAGTTGACGCTGACGCCGACGCCGATGCCGACTTGGACGAGGCCTTGGACGACGTCAGATCCGCGGGTGTCGCTGCTGCCAGCGCCATGGCCACAACCGACGCGGGTCTTGGGCCCGGCTCCAGCTTCTCCCTCGAAGGGCGCCTCGCCGGCATCCGCTTGTGTAGTGTTGCCCGCCGCCGCACGGTCTCCGTCGGCCGCGTGTTGAGCGTGTCGCTCCGCCGCGCCAACAAAGTCGGTTGGCCTCTGCAGTTCACCATTTTTTCGAGAATGGCTCCGCATCAACGTCCAGCCGGTGCGCTCGGTATCTGCTCGTGGTGGCGGCGGGCACTCAGCGCGAAAGGAAGGGAAAGACACAAGCGGTCGCCAGAGCAGCCATTGTGCACGAGACGACCCGGCTACATGTGCATACGCGAGATCAGGCGCAACGATGGGAGGGGATGCCAGTCACCGGACGCAGGCTCGAGCTAGCGATGGCGCGAGCGATTTGACTGGCCCCGGACGTTCGCCGCGCTCGGTTGTTTGAAGATTGAAGGCTTGGGAACACGGCGCTCGCGGCCAGGAATTGGCTCCTGGTGCGTGAAGGTTCGGGAACACGGAGCTGTATCGCCGACAAAAAGCACTTCAACATGGTCCTGCTTCACCGAAATCGGCTGCTGATACGTATCGTATTGGTGGTGTTTCTTAGGTTTTAGGATTGACTGAAACCCAGATGGCCCAATAGCATTTCCGATCGTCGTACATTTTCACATGTGTAGGATTATGTAGATGCTGTGGACCCTTGACTGGCTAGGACTGAGCCGGTGGAGGTGGATCGCAAGTGAATGGAGCTCACCTCGCCGTGGCTCCGGCACTGAGTCAACTGGCCGAGGATACGGACAACCATCAAGGTGCTGTCAGCGCAGTCGCCACCTCCGCCCGATCTCGCGGGAGGCTCCGAGTCGTTTCGATGCGGAGGATCCCGCTGGTCCTGCACCGACCGCGATTTGAGTGGGCCATCATCGCCTCTACATGTGTGCAAGGCTGTGCCTGCCGGTTTGGCCCGATTCGGGCAGTTTGCAGACGCGGCCACGGGGTACATGCGTAGCTCACCGCAGCGCCCCAATAATGTGCTGCAGTCCAAAGCTTACGTACATGCGGAGCTTCCGCAAGCCCTTTACAGGATAATGTAGAAAGGCATTTATTCCGTTTCGCGGTCGGTTCCTCGCCTTCCTTCGTCCGCTCATGGCAACCAAGCCACTCACACCGTGAACCAAGGACTTGACCTGCACACTTCGGGTGTTTGTCACCGAGAGTAAGACGACCGTCCACATGGCTCGTCATTGCGCTCGTCCATCACGGACAGGTTATCGGCAGTGCACTTCACGAGAGGTAATGTAATCGATCCGTTGGCTATGTAGAGTATTTGATTCATTTCATAGTTCTGCAGCTACCGGTATTGCTACCCCGGTTAGCAGAATATTTCTACCGAGTAAGCGGTGTCGCCAACGTCACCGACGCAGCCACCGCAGCACGTGGGCCACCACCTCGTCTCGCTCCGGGTCTTCAAAGACGCAATGGAAGATGCCATCGAACACCTCAAACTCCTTGTCAACGTTGGCCAGCCGGCTGAAGAACTGCCGCGTGACCCCCTGATCGGCGATGTGGTCCTCGGAGCCCGTGAGGAAGAGCATGCGCAGCTTACAGAAGTCGCTGTCCGGCTGCTCGATCCTCTTGTCTTTCATGAGTCTGTTCATGGCGCTCATGGTCTGCTGCATGGTCCTGGCCGTGATGTCCTCGGTCGTCGCGAGCGCGTCGGCCTTGAAGTCTTCCAAGTACGCGGGATCACGCCACAACATCTCGTAGTCCAGCGGCGCCACAAGCCGCACCGTCGGCACAAGCAGCGACAGCGCCTGGATGACCGTCGCCTGCAGCTTCCACGCCGTCGACATCTCCATGCCGACGGTAGCCCCGCCCCAGAACGCGGCCTGGAACTCGTGGCAGCCCGACAGTACTGTGTGCATGCCCAGCAGCGCCCCGAAGGACGTGCCCGAGATGACAAGCGCTGGCGTCTGTGACCCAGAGAGCGCTTTGACCTGAGGGAAGATGCTCTGCTTGGCGAACGTCACGAAGGGGTTCGTGTCCTCCACGAGGTGACGGAAGCTGCGCACGTGTCCGCGCGTCTTGGACGAGTCGCAGTGACTCGCGCCGTGGTTGACCATGTCGTAGGCTATCACTCCGTAGCCGGCCTCGCACAGGTTTTCATACAGGAAGACGTAGCGCCGGCAGTGGTCGCCCGAGCCGTGTAGGAATAGCACGACGCCATGCAGCGGCCGGTTCTCGGGCGGGAAGAGCGCGAAGTAGAAGATCAACTGGTTGCGCGCATTGGCGAAGCGGCCCTCGAGGTGCTGCAGCGCAGGAGGCACCAGCACCGCGTACGAGCTGTAGCTGGGCGACTGCGAGTCGCTACCGATAACCGTGTCCATGACCTGCTTGCTGCTCGACAGGACGATTGCAAAGTGATGGCCAGCAGCATCGGAGCCGCTGCAGTGCAGCCTGCACGGCCACAGCTCCGCGCCGGGGACATGAAGCACAGCAAACGAGCCGAAGCTCCGACCTCGATGGTGTTTGCCGGAGAGCACGGTCTACACCAAGGGCGTCGTCGCGTTGCGCTTGGAAGGAGCGGTCTGTGTTGCTGGAGAGGAGGCGATAAGGCTCGGATAAGGCGCGGCTTCTTGTCGGCTGCTTCCTCACGCTCTCGGGAGTCGGCAGCGCAGTGGCGAGTGCTTGGCATGGCTGCGGCAGGCAGCGAAGGTGTACATGGTCACCCGTGCTGCATCTGTTTGGAGGTCTTGAGCAACGCGTGCGAGTGTGAGTGAGTAACAGCGTGGCATTGGGCGCATAAGGTTGAAGTTATCTGTATGGCGATCTTCTTGCGGAGACTTTGGGGCATCAAAGTCGTGTTCAGAGCTCGCTCAACATGAACACGTCCGCCATGTTCCCGCGGTTGAAGCGCGCGGACCGCCCGCCGGCGGGAATGTGCCTGCGTACTGTGCATTCCGACACCGTGAACGTCGGAAGCTCACGCCACGCCACGCAGCACGCAGGACGGCGCGAAAGCCTTGAAGGCTTACGGCGGCGCTGCCGTCCTCCGCGCCTGACTAAACTGGCGACGACGCGACATCCATGGATCGTGCAGAGAGTCCGCGATGGTGTGGGGACGAGTGATTTGCCTGCATTCAGCACCCCCATTCGTTGAGTCTTGGCGAAAGACGGCGGAGAACACGCCGGACGACTTGAACTGAACCACTCGCTTCGCGCCGCGTTTAGCGTGGCACCATCATCACCACTTCTCCAGTTGCGCGCTGCGAGCTGCAGTGTGTGTAGCTAGCTGCCTCTAGCCGATACCAGCGCAGGCCACACGATGTCGCGCGCAGCGTGGGCGTCCTCCTCCTCCTCCTCGGGCTCGATGAGCAGCAGCTCCTTCGGCGTGCACGTGCCGCCGGGCCTGCGCCACTTCGAAGGCAAGTTCCAGAACCTGCGCGGCCAGAGTCTCTTCTACTTCTCGCTCTACCCGCCGCCCCAGCGCGCACTACGCGGCGTGGTGCTGTATCTTCACGGTGCGGGCGACCACTGCCGGCGCTACATCCCGCTGTACGAGCGTCTGTGCGAAGAGGGCTTCGGCGTGATAACGTATGACTTGGTGAACCACGGCGCTAGCGAGTGCGACGGACATAAGACGCGCGGACACGTGCGCAGCTTCCGCCAGCTCGTGGAGGACACGGACGTGTACGTGGCCTTCGCCAAGAACGCCATCTTTCCGCAGACCGGCCTCGCCGCGCCACCGCTGATCATCTCGGGCACGTCCTTCGGCTCGCTCGTGGGGCTGCATGTGGTGCTCTCTGGGCGGCATAAGTTCCAGGCCGCGTTCTGGGCCGGACCCACCGTGGGCATGGAGATGACGACGCTGTGGAAGGTCCAGGCCGCCTTCATCCAGCCGCTCGCGCTGTTGCTGCCGCGCGTGCGGCTTGTGCCGGGCGTGGACTACGAGCTGCTGTGGCGAGATCCCGGTACGCTCGAGGACTTCAAGGCGGACGCGCTGGCCACCAAGAGCGACATCACGGCGCGCACCATGCAGCAGACGCTCAGCGCCATGCACCGGCTCACCAAGGACAAGAGCATCCAGCAGGCCGGCAGCGGCTTCTGCGCGCTCAACGTGCTGTTCCTCGTGGGCTCAGAGGACCACATCGCCGACCAGGGCGTGACCCGCAAGTTCTTCGACAAACTCGCCAACGAGGACAAGGAGTTCAAAGTGTTTGACGGCGTCTTCCACAGCGTCTTCGAGGATCCGGAGCGAGATGAGGTCTTAGCCTACCTCTGTCGGTGGCTGCAGCGCCGCTTCCCCGAGCTCCACTCGACTGAAAGCGAAAGCCCGTGATGTCGATCCGAAGCTGCACGCACAACTGACTGCACTCCCAACTATATAAACGTAGGATTCCGACATGTATAACACCGCACTTGAGACTTTGACACGCGTGAGGACACCTGGACTAACATAACAACCAAGCAATTCTCTAGCTACCGTCACCTGCGCACATTTCGTGCTCCGCATAAAGCGAGCTCCTTGCGTAACGTTAGGCCAATTTAGAGAACTTGAAACAAGGAAAACAAATATATAAATTACGAATAGATTACCCACATATGTTTCAGGACAAGCTATTTTAAACGTTTTAAAAACGTTTTACAGTGTTTGAACCACCCGTTATTCACACGTTTTCTGTCATCCTATATATTGTACCATACAAATGGTACACCGAGGTGTATCTTCCACAATTCCACAATTGCGCACTCACTTCAACATGCGCCGTGGCCGCCGCGAGCTGGACGAGCTCACCGCGGCGCTGGCGGACGTGCAGGCGCG
>JAIKVE010000681.1:0-17019 GCA_024679115.1 Phytophthora pistaciae | reverse complement strand
GCGAGCTGCCGCCGCTGACGCACTGCAACGCGCCCAAATCTGCGGACCCAAAAGCGGCGAAAGGTGCCCAAAAGCACCAGGAGGGCGGCCCATTTGGAGACCTGGAGACGCTTCTGGAGCAGGAATTAGGGTTTGGCGCTGTGGCGGGGCTCGTGACTGACTCGGCGGCGACCAAGGAGGAACCGAAGCAACATGACAGCTGCGAACTGCAACAGGTGCGGGCCGAAGGCAACAGCAACAGCAACATTTTGTTGTTGCAGTTTGTTGCACAATGGTGTTAAATTGGGGTTGGGGCTGATAAAAAATGATGACGTAAATATGGTGTTGCAGTTGTCCACGCGCGAGGTGATCAAGCGACTGTATGAGGACATTCCGTCGCACCTCGAGGAGGACGGAGCTGCCAAGATCACGCGCAGCTTGTTCGACGTGCAGGCGACGCCGCGTAACGCCCATTTGCCGGCGTTAAGGGGGGTGTTAACCACCTCCAAGCAGCAAAATGACTCGGCCACTTCAACTTCAACATGCACTTTTGCCGTCTTCGAGTACGACGCGCAGTCGCTGCAGGACGTGCTCAAGTACAACCGCGCGGTGCTGGACGGAATCCCGCGTGACATCGACGTGGACGCAGCGTGCGAGCCCCAAGCCACCGAAGAGCAGCAGGACGCATTGGGAGACCTCAAGAAGCGGCTGGTGCTGTTCCAGTTGCGCCGCGTGCTCGAGTTCCTGCACGAGCGCGGCCTGGCCTGCGACGGCTTCTCCCCGCGCGATCTTCACTTAACCGACACGCTGTGGCTGCATCTGTCCGCGTTGCCGCGCGTGCTGAGCGCGTGTGCAAATGCGCGGCGTAAACCTGATGAGAGCGTGGTGGAGGTGCCTCTAAATGTTGAGTCTTGCACCTCAAGGTCCGTCACGGAGCGGTGGTGCACTGGGGACGTCAGCAACTTCGAGTACTTGATGACGCTTAACGCTGCTGCTGGACGCCGCATGGAGGACGGCGTGTTCCACCCGTTCCTGCCCTGGGTCACGGACTTCACGGCCGGTCCGCGCGGGGGCTGGCGCGACCTGGGCAAGAGCAAGTTTCGACTGAACAAGGGCGACGCGCAGCTGGACCGCACGTTCGCGAGCAGCGCGGTGCCGCACCATATCACGGAGAGTCTGTCGGAGATCACGTACTACATTTACTTGGCGAGGCGCACGCCGATGGCGCTGCTGCGGCGCGTGGTTCGAGGAGATTTCCAGGCGCGTGAGTATCCGGCCACAATGGCGCGCATGTTCGAGTGGACGCCCGACGAGTGCATCCCGGAGTTTTACACGGACCCGGCAGTGTTCAAGTCATTGCATGGTAGCGATATGGAGGACTTGCAGTTCCCGTTGTGGGAGGATGCGGAAGACGGAGAGGATCAAGACGCTGCCTCGGTGTTTGTGCGATGCCACCGCGCGATGCTGGAGAGTGATGAAGTGTCGGCGCAGCTGCACAAGTGGATCGACCTGAACTTCGGCGCCGCGCTGAGTGGTGACGCTGCAATCCGAGAAAAAAATGTCCCGCTTGTGGTGCACGCCGCCGGCAAGAGTCCAGGATTCGTGCAGCTTTTCACTGTGGCGCACCCCAAGCGGGTTTATCGCCACCAACAGCAGAAACAGGAGCCCGAGCCGACCAAGCGGCCTGCAGCGTATTCTGCCGCGACGGAGTCGGATGTCCCACGAGCTGCGTTGCGACCGCAGGGCACCGCGAAGGAAGTAAACGCCATGCTCTCGAGAGCGACGCAAATTGTGGCCGACGCACAGAAGGATGGATTGTCATTGTCTCCCTTAAACTTGGGAGGAGGTGGCGTTCTAGGGGGAATGGCTGCGCTAGGAGCTGCAGCGAGGGGAGGCGCAGATCTGGAAGTATCGCGCTTCGGTCTCCTGCATTCCCACAGTGCTGGCGATGGTGGCACCGGCCTCTCGGGCGCTGGTAGCAATGCACTGAGCATGACGGCCGCGTCCCCGAATGAAGCCACGCGAAGCCAAGTCATTATGCGCAATCTTAAGCAGCGTCGACGTGGAGCCAAGCCTCGAGCAAGGTCGCATGCAAACGTTGGTGGAGCTGATCCCCTCGTGTCACCTCCGGCATTCCTGTCCGCGGGTGCACGTGAAGCGGTGTCGCCTCCGGCGCCGTCGTCTGGATCTGGATCAAGCGGGTTGGGTGCATCAAGGCTGGGGAATCTCTTCCATTCGGACTCCTCCAACCCAAGCAACACCAGCAACAACAACAGCATTACTGGTGGTGCCAAGCCCTCGAATGGAGCCTTCCCGATCGCCCCAGAAGTGTCGCCAAGTCCACCAAACTCGATGGGACCACACGGTGCCAACAACCGCAGCTTCACGGGGAGTGGGGGGCCCCCAGATCTCCGCGTTCTCACCATTACAACGCCTCAGACCGGAAGTGGCAATGTCAACGGTGGGCTTGGTGGATCAGCTGGAGAGCGAGGAGAAGGAGCCCCGACGTCGCATCATACGCGCCACGCCTCCCTGGGAGGTGGCAGCCCCAATACTGGATCGCATCTGCTGCGCGACTTGTGGCAGCAATTGCGCCAGCCTGAAGATGACAGCTCGACTGGAAATAATGGCGTGGGTAGTGGTCACGGCCATGGACATGGGCATCGTCGGAGCCATAGCGCAGGTCACGATCTCATGTTGACTCTGGCTGGAGCCCCGGGCGATATGCAGCTCTCGGAGCTGGACGCTGTCAATGAGGCTGCCCCCGGCGTTGACCCCTGCGGGCCACTCGATGACGTCGACCTGAAGCTGCTCCAGCTTGGACTGCGAATTGTTCTCCCAGAGGCTGAAAAGGAGCACAAAATCGAGTCTGAAGCCCATGCACCGACTGTACCTGGTGTGGAGGTGTCAAGGCTCAATGATCAACATGCGTTTGCGGATGAGGTGGTGGATCCAGTATACCGCATCCCGGAGGAGTTCGTAAAGTCAACAGGCACAACTGAAGAGCTTACGCCATTTGAGCTGGCACAAGCCGCCGATATCTTTTCAATGGGCTGTATCGCCGCCGAGCTCTACACGCACACGCCGGTCTTCTCGCGACGTTCTTTGGAGGATTATCTTGCTGCGTACTCGCGACAGCAGAACCAAGAGGCCACCCAGGGGACTAACATCGGCGATGAGGAGGGGGATGGCTGGATTTCGAGTATTCTGGCTGCTCAATGCCGGTCAAAGCCTACGCAGCAGCAGCTTCATTGGAACCACGCGGTGGCCGAGCGACTCGCAGGATTGCCGCTCAACTTGAAGCAGGGTGTGCTGGACATGCTGCATCCAGACCCGCGTGAGCGCCTGCTTCTCGCCTGCAAGATCGAGGGACTGGAACCAGCGACAGTTCTCGATAACTCGCTGCTCGCTTTGAAGAGTGAGGCGTGTGTGCCTTCTACTAGACCCATGGACGCGTTCCACGCGGCACCCTCGGCACTGTTCCCGAAAGACCTGGGAGTCGTGTACAAGTTCCTGACGAAGCTTCACAGCGCTCCTGAGCGCGACTGGCATGCAAGGTTTACTGCAGCAAGGCAACTATTGTCGTCGTTATCTGGATTGTCGGAGCTCTTGTTCCGCGTCGCGATGCCTGAGCTGTTGAGGTTCTTCCGGGCAAGTTCACACACGGAGACAATCCGCGCGGAACGTGTTACAGCGGCCGTCGTCTTCCTGCTACCCGAGATGGCGCGACAGCTTGGGCGTGAACGCGCTCGTGTTGAGCTGCTGCCCGACGTGGTGCGTGTCTACGAAAGCAGCGAGCTGGGACGTTCGCTACTCTTGAGATGCTGTTTGGGGGCCCCAAGCGTGCTGCTTTCTCTCCTCCGCGCGTTTGGAGCGACTGCAGTTCTCGACAGCTTCGCGCCTGTGATCTTGGAGTGGCTGGTGCCTCCTACGACCGACTCGGACGCGGAGTTGAGATCGTCGCTAACGCCACTGTCCGTGCGCTCACCACCGTTGCCTCCGTTTGCTGGCGAGTCTGCGGGTCTCACTGCCGTGACTTTCGGAGAGTTGGCATGCTCGGCGATGCTGGGCCCATCGCTCACGGCTAAGTACTTGCTGCCATCGCTACTGAACCAGCTCGGGCGCGTTAAAAGTCGCTGGACGCACCTCGCAGATTCCAAGACACTGCGGCGCACGGACAAGAAGGTGAGCCTGGCTCCTGTCATCATCGAGGACAGCGATCTCCTTGGAACTTCCGAGTTTCATCTTACCTTTCTGTCCAAGTCCAAGTTGTACGAGTCACATCACGTAGCAGACGCTATCCTGCAAGTGTGTCGTGAGTTGGGCGAGTTCCCCGTGGCCAACATGCTACTCCCGCGACTGTTTGACGTGCTCCCACGCCTTATTTCATTATCCGAGAAGATCGGGTCAGTCCGAATCGAAGGCGTTCCGGTACGTGTCTCGCGACATTGTGTCGCTCAAATTTGTTGCTATTGCAAAAGCCAACTAACATTATTCGGTGTAGGAGGAGCTTGGACGTGAAATCTACGTGCTGCTTCGCATCTTGAGGCATGTGGTGCGAACGCTGAATGACACAGCTTCTCTGCAAGACCTGCTGTCTCGCCGCGCGCGGAGCAGCCTGATGGAGTTGCTAGCCCAGGCCGCGCCACCTTTCTTGCACCCTCGCATGGCAACTGCGGTCATTGCAGCCGCCACTGCAGGCATGGAATCAGCTTCATCAATTCGCGCGACAGCTACCGGTTCTACTGCCATCTCAACGAAGAAGAAGGTGCTGCGCAGCTTGAACTTCATGAAGGACGCAGACCACCGCAACTTACGCGCGTTCACGGTCGTTGGGCTCTCGCGGACGATCGTGGCAGTGTGTCAAAAGCTCGGCGCAGAAGCCACAGTGGCGGATGCCACCGTCGTGAACGGCATCAACCGGTTCTTGAAGCGTTGCAGCGACGTGTACGCCGAGTTAGAGGTGTCCAACTTCCAGTGGGACCTCGCCAGTGAGCTGGTGAGCGAGCTGTGCGTGCCACTGCGTACGCTGCTAGGGAAGGAGCTGTTCAACCGCCACTTCCCCATCGTTGCAGGAAGTTCAGTCCTTCAGCTATTGCTGCTACCGCTGAGCAGTAGCGCGGGTGTTGATCCCAACCGAGGCGGAGGATTCGATAGTCAAGCGGTGAGGAATGACAAGCGGAACCTCAGCTCTTTGGACAACCGACTGGCGCAGTCACAGATTCACCTGCGCAAGCGGACGCCACTTTTGGTCCAGGAAGCAGAAAGTCCAGGTGGACAGGACGATGATGATGACGCAGATGACGAAAATGACGTGACTGATAACGCATCGGTGACCTCAACGACAGAGCCCGAGGATCCCGCGACGTACCCGCCCGAGCTGCTGCGCTTCGCCTACCACGCGGTTCGTCTGCACTCCGTTCGCGCGACGAGCTTCCTCCGCGTGCCGTCGACGCTGCTCATTGGCTCTGGCAAGAAGGCGGCGCAGTGGGAGGCTGCGCTCAGCAAGGAGCTGCTGATCCTGCAAGAAACTCGTCGTCAGCGCAAGGTCGTGAGCGCCGCGCTTGCCCCCGAGCGCGCTGGAGCCGACGCCATTTGGCTTCGATCGCGTATTCGTCAACCTTTCGAGTCTCGACGCGACGAAGGAGGCCAAGCTCCGAGTGGATACGAAGGAGGAGGAGGCGGTGGTGGAATGCTCGGAGGGTCTTGGGCTCTTAGCGCTGAGATCCGGCAGTCCATCAAGGCCCACTCCAGCTCTGTGCGCTGTGTAAGTGTGGACGCGGATGAGGAGTTGTTATTGACTGGAAGTCGTCACGGTTCATGTCGAGTGTGGCGGCTAGCTGGACATCCAGTTCAAGCCCGGGCTGCAGCGCCGACCGGGGCGTCCGACAACCGCCCGATCCTGGCCGTGGCTCGCACCGGTCGAGCTGGAGCGCGAGTTAAAACTGGTGCACTTGGAGCAGGAGACGCGGACGGAATGGCAGTGGCAGCTTCGGCTTCAGGCGTGATGCTCTGGGATCTGCGGACGAGTCAAGCGCGGATGCGGCTACCGTTCTCCGCGACGACCGAGCCTGTCGTGTCGATGGCTACGGGGACTTACGCTGTGGATGTGGCCGTGGCGACTGGGAGACGCGTTGTCTGTGTGGACGCTCGTACTGGTCCGCGCGTGGTAGCCGAGTGGCACGCGGATGCTGCCGGTATCGGCTCCAATTCATCTGCGGCGGGGGCGAGCTTGGCAGCGGTGGCTTCGTTCGTGGACGGCACAGGGTATCTCGCAGTGGGGACTGCAAGCGGTCGTGTGGTTCTGTTGGACGCTCGAACCGGTCGGCAGGCAGCGCGTTGGCAAGCGCTGGAGCCCGGCGCGCGTGTCGTCTACCTGGTGCAGATCTCGTCGACGCAGTTGCTGGTGGTGGGCGCCGACAAGGAGGCGCGCGTATGGCGCGTGATGCTGCGCAGCCACGGCCACCCGCAGCTCCGGATGACCATCACGGGTGTGCCAGAAGGCATCTGCGCGTCGCAGATCTCGGTCCACTCGGCCACGGACACGACCGTGTTCTACGTCGCCAACGGCGCTCGCATCCACTGCGTGCAGCTCCCCACGGAGCCGCGCGCCGTAGTGTCGGTGCAGCCCGCCGTCACTGCGCGGATGGAGTCGTGGCAACTCACGGAGCCCGGAGGTCCCAGCAAGAACAACAAGAGCCGCGTCGTCTCGCACGGCATCGCAGTGCTGCCTCTGCGCCAACTTGTGCTGCTCGGGACGGAGGACGGCTGCTTGAAGTGCGTCGTGTAGCTAAAAGGGAGATGGGGCTGATTAAATTTGTAGTATTACGTACTGTATGCAACATGTTAAACAAGAACGTGAGTTAACCACAACGACGATCAAAAGGTAGAACAACCACTGACAGTAAAAGGTAGAACCAAAATAAGTGTTTTCATTTCGCTCTAACCCTCTCCTTCAGCTTAGAGGCAGCGTCGGGAGAGGGCTGTAATGTAAAAGTACAGCACTGAAGGCTTCAGCTTGTGATTCCGCGTCGTCGTTCCTTCGCCCTTGAGTCGTCACTCGTCACTCGAGGTACTCGAGGTAGAGAGTCGGACGGCGGTCTCCAGCCCGGCATCCGGAGACTTAGTTGTTGAGGCCCTTGGCCTCGTTGATGACGTTCTTGTGGATGACGGCGATTTTGCGGCGGTGCGACTGCCAGTCGGCGCCCACGTCCTCCTTGTAGCGGAACATGTCCTGGCGGTTCTGCTTGTTCCAGTTGACGTCCGGGTGGCCGGCCAGGTAGCGCACGCACTGGGCCGTGCACAGGCCAGCGGCGGCCACGCAGGTCACGAGCACGGGCCACGTGCCCTTGTCACCGAGCCATCTCTTGGTAGCGCTCTGAGCAACACGGCCAGCCATTGTCTTGAGTTGGGGAGGAGGAGGGTGGAAGGTCTTGGGCTTGTTGGGGCTTGCGACGCAAAATGCGGAATGAAGCGAGCGAGCGGCGCGAGCAAGTGCACAGCGCAGCGGAGACTCTGGCGGCAAACCTGCTGACGTCAGCGTTGTTCGATTCGATTACCTGTACCTTCATATATTCAGGAACGCCCAAATCAAGTGAAATCCACCTGGGAGATCACATATGCTTGTGAGAGCGAATGCGCGAACATGAGTGGCTGGAGGCCTCCTCCCCCCAGCTATGCGCGACGCGCTGTCGTCCTCAGAATTTTGGGCCGGTCCTTGAAACGCAAGGGCCTGTATTGAGGGCTGGCCCGAGCGCAACGTGGGGCCCAGGACGCGACGGCGTTGGCTCGAGTCCGTAGTGTTAAAATAGCGAACTCGAGCCTCGGCGGTGACATGGCGCGGATCACATGACGGGTCTGCTTCAGCCTCTGCTTCAGCTTCAGCTTTGCGTGTCAAATGCGCGTGGGACGCGGCAGGCAACGGACGTAACGGCCATTATGCCTTGGATTTTGTATGGTGCCGGGTTTAACAATATGCGGCAAAGATACGAGCCCCACGTAAAATAATTGGCATGGTGGGCACATACAAACTCCAAGTGTAAGCGGCTGGAAGGACACGAATATGGGAGGCAGGCAACGCGTATCTCTCGCGTTTAACGAACAAAGTGGTGGAGATGAAGGCGATGGATGGCCTATCGATCGGCGCGAAAGTGATTCAGCGGTGGTGGTATACAGGACTTACGGGGGTCTATTCTACGCTGGAGCAGCATGCTGTTCTACTTGGCCGTTGCAGTCTCAGCAGCTTCCGTATCGGGTTTCTTCCTCTTGACGGGCTCGCCGGTCTGCTCCTCCTCGTACGCGTCGTGGTTCATGAAGAGCAGCGGGATCATGCCGATCAAACAGCCGATGGTGATGCCGCCGGCCGACGCGAAGAAGTTGCACCAGTGCGTGATGGACATGTTGGCCTGCGCCTTGGAGAGCATGGGGTCGGGGATGCCCAGACGCCTGGCCATGGACTCCACGACGCCGCCCAGACTGAGCCCCACCACGTCGGCCACGGTATTGCCCAGCGCAGCGGCACAGAGCATCGACATGGCGTAGGACGAGTGGAAGTGCGTCTCGATGGCGTCCCCGGCCACCAACAGGATCAGGTTGTCCACCAGGCCGAAGCCCACGAATGGGATGGCCGAGCCGATCATCACGAGTTTGAGCTGGCGACGAGTGGGCGGAGCGAGTGCGCGGGACGATAGCGAGGCTGCGGGGTTCGTGCTGGCGACTGGACGGAGGCGGAAGCGGGACGTGAGCAGCCCGCGCAGCTGGTCGTGGCTCAGGAGCCCGTCCTGGTCCGTGTCGGCGGTCTTGAGCACCTTTTCGAGCTCGTTCGTGTAGTTGCTGGCCACGCGCGTGATGACGTTGTAGCGCTGCGCCTTGGTCAGCGACTGGAACCGCTCCACGAGCGCGTCGACGGTGCTTTTCGGCGTCTTTGGCTTGCTGCGAGCAGGGACTTTGGATGACGGCGCTTTGGACTTGGCAGGCTGCTGTAGCTGGGTGGAAGTGGACGCGCCCCAGAGCATGGTGGTGGCCGAACGGCGAGACGGCGCCTTGGAGCGACAGATACCCGAGAACGCCGCATTCGTGCGCTTGCGGGTCTTTGGGCCCGCGTAGATATTCCGAAAGCGTCTGATGGTGCTCATGGCAGGGTGGCAGACGCTTAATACAGGTCGGCTATGGGAGGTGTCGAGCGACGTGTGCGAGGTGGAAAGTGGCGGCGTCGGAGCGGCCCAAGCACGTGAGCACGCGCAAATTTAGTCCAGGCACCATAGACGGAGGTCGGTGATAAGACCACGAGTTCATCACTCAGAAATAGCGGCGCAGCGTGCCTGCAGCCTCACGTTGCCGTTTCGAACTCACGTCGAGGATGGTGGTGGAGTCTGCTGAGTTCTTGCTGGCGCGTACTTGGCCATTTCGTTCACACTAACGCGCAACATCGGAAACCCCACTCCACGCACTATACATGTATGCTAGGAGCTGATAGCAGGCGTGAGTAGAACCCTTTCACGAGCAGCAGCAGCAACAGCAGTTCAAGTACTAGTAGTAGCACACTCGGCTCGACATCCTACGTGTTGAAGTGGTTCAACCATTCCAGTTCCTTCTCGCAATAGCATTTATCTTGTATCTAATTAGGTTTCAAAGTAAACGTGATGTGAAAGGGAGACTAGCAGCAAAAGCGCCACAACCGTGTATGTAGTGCCAGAGGTTATCCGATACTGTTTCGCTCACAACGCAGCATACTGTACCCCCGAACACAACACTTCCACTTCACGAAAATGCGATACAGGTCAGCACGTATACACCCTGCGTAGCTCCTCATCCTCCCCGCTCTAACCCCCTCTTCCTCTCCTCCACACCAGTGCATTATCCGGCTCGCTTGGCGCCGTCGCCGGTCTGCTGGGCAAATTGGGCGCGGACGGCGACTCGAGCGCGCTGCAGCTGCTCGAGGTGCAGTGCGCGGCTTCGAGTCTGTCTGAGTCGTGCGGGCTCCTGTCGTCCGTCGTGCGGCTGCTGTGCCTGGTGCTGATGCTGGGCGTCAACGCGCTCATGATCAACTTCTTCGTCAAGGGGCTGCACGAGACCGACTCGCTCACGGCCACCGTCACGAGCGCCGCCGTGAGCTGCGTGCTGTCGGCGGCTGGCGGCTACTTCTTCTTCCAGGAAGTGCTGCCCGCCCGGTGGTTCGTGGGGGCGGCTGTCATCATGGTGGGGCTGGCCTTCCTCCTGCACGGAGACAACGCAGAAGACAAGAAGAAGACCAAGGAGGAGTAAACCTGCTGAAAAGGACCTTATTTTCTCTTACCCTTGATGTTGTATCCATGAGATTGGTGTATTGTTCACCCTGATTTCGCGCGCCGATGCGTCAGACAGCGGTCTAGATGACGCCTTTACCAATGCTTTGCTGTGTGAACTGCGACTTACGTGATTGTTTGATGCCACCACCTGAGACCGATCGCCTTCATTGAGAGCAGTCCTCTCT
Organism: Phytophthora pistaciae; assembly: GCA_024679115.1. Classification (NCBI taxonomy): domain Eukaryota; phylum Oomycota; class Peronosporomycetes; order Peronosporales; family Peronosporaceae; genus Phytophthora; species Phytophthora pistaciae. The sequence continues at coordinate 6,569 of JAIKVE010000681.1, read as the reverse complement.
TCAGCTGGGAGCAAGCCATGTTGGCTGCGAGACAACACAGTGCACTTAAGACCAGAGCATTCCTCATATATCCATGCAACATACCACTTGCCTACCGTAGCTGGCAATTGATGTACTCGATCTTGTCGAGGCACGGCAACAGCATTTTCTACTGCTGCTCCAAGGCTCTCACGCTCATCTACCACCAAAGTTATACCCGTCGTCAGTATCTCTTACACCTAAGTTTGTGCAAAAGTTTCTTTCTTGTGTTTTATTTCATGGCTTGACGGTGATCTATCTACTTACTACTTGCTTGCTACGGTACTTGCCTTTAGTCGCGCTCGTCGTCCGAGTCGGTGATCCCATTGCTGCCGCACACGTTGATCGCAGCGGGCCAGTGGTTGAGCTCGGCCAGCTCGAGCCACGGGTGAGACGGGTACCCGGCCTCGCCGAACCAGTCGCTGAACTCGCGCAGCGACACCTGCTTCTCCAGGTCGAGATCGTCAGCGTTGACGTCTTCGTCTTCCGTCGTGGAATCGATGAACGACTGCAGAACGGCGTCGGCGCCGAGCTCGGCGGAGTATCGCGCTACTTCAGCACTTAACGAGCTGCTCATGCCGTAGAACGCCATCAGGAAGCACATGAGGCTCGACTTGATCGTCTCCAGTTTAATCATCGGGACGTCGCTCTCCCTCTCTCCTTCGCCCTCGCCCTTGAGTGTGCTCTCTCTATCGTCGTCGGAGATCAGCGCAGCGCAGCACTTGAGCTTCTCCAGCATCGAGCCCTCGCATACCACCAGCAGACCGCAGATTGCTGCTCCGATGTCGATGGGGTCTTCCGATTCGTCGTCGTCGTCGCCGTCCGTTGCTAGCTGCTCGCCTTCGTCATCGGAAGCGGGCTCATGCACGAACACCCCTAGCAATCGATGCAGCATATCGGTGCCCTCCTCGCTCAGGAAACCCGTCTGGCCGTTAGATCCACCACTTGACGGTGCGATGAGAGGCAAAGTTCCGCACACTTGCTGCAGCCCACGGATGAGCATGTTCCGCATCGTCAGCATGATACCGTTGCTGTTGGCCGTCGGGAAGTCCAGTGCTTCCAGAAGAGCTCCCTGCAACTCCCACGATGTTACAGTGTGGAGTTGCGTCTGCCGCAAGAATAGCTTGAGCGTCGAGATGTCTTCGTTGAAGAACTGCAGCTCGGCAGCCTCCTTCGCAACCGCAAACACCATGACGGGGCCGTCGGAGCTCAAGCTGATTGCCCCCGCTGACTCGCGAGGATCGGGCTTCACGTCTGAGCGATCGCCAGGCAAGCCACGGACGAACGGCGTGGATACGATGTCGCTCTGACGCACCTGCCGCCGACGAGTCACAGGCTTTGTTGATCGTTGAATAGGCTGCATTGGCTCCACAGGCATAGGAGCTGCCGTGGACATGGGGCCACGGCTCTGCGAGCCCATGACAGGTGCCATGCGCTTGCTCTGGTAAGTCGAAGCGGGGCCCGCAGTTGACATAGACTGCTCTTGGAAGTCCTGCTGCTGTTGCCACTTGCTCACGTCAAGGAGCTCCACCCATGAGATAAGCTGGTAGCCGCCTGTATTGTACCATTCGCCAAACTGCTCGAAAGTCACGCGAGCACGCGAGCGAGCGCTGCCGTAGCCTGATAGCGCAGTGGCTGTAGATGCGTTTGCACCCCCGTTAGCCGTCACATCCGTCATGAGGTCGCCCATAGCTTCCTCGATGAAGTCGTCAGCCTCCACGTAAATCTTCTCCAGCCCGAGGCGGTACGTGCCGTCGCTGAGCGCCATAAGCGCCAGCAAGAACGACCGCAGATAGATGAAAAGTACCGAGTGCGGAAGAGCATTCACCTCGGCCACTGAAAGTGGTGGGGGCTGGCGATTCATTCCGCCACGCATACCCTGCGCAGTTGATCCCAATCCACGAGTACTAGGGAACCCAAACCCACCAGCCCCACTCATTGAGAACTGATTGCTTGGCACGCCACCAATACCGAAGCCAAAGCCGCCGGTTGCCGTTCCTTGCCCACCGAAGCCGCCAAAACCACCAAAGCTAGCAGCGGTACTGGGAGGAGGTGGTGCGTAACTCGCTAGTGTTTTGTGCCGCTGCTGCCGCATCTTGGTGATGAAGTCGAACGCCAACGATAACTTCTGGCTTTTCGAGCCTCTGCCCAAAATGCTCAGGCCACAAGCAAGTTCCAAAGCGTTCACACGGCCGCAACGCTTCCGGTCGAATACATTGAAGAGGCGGGAAAGCAACTTGGACGAAGTCTGCTGCGCTTTCTCCGACATCCCGTCTTTTGATACCAGACTGCGAACGCACTCGTAAAAGTTGGGGCGTGTGAGGACCAAGTACGCCCCTTCGTCTTCTTCCACAGCTGCGTACGAGTACATCTGACCTCGGCGGCTCTGAGTCCCGACTGCCTTCGACATCTTGAGTGCCTCCTCCGCCGAGGGAGTTGCGTACGCAAGCAGCGCGTCATACACTTTGCTTACACCCAACTCGCCAAGCTTCGTCGAACGCAGCATGAATAGATACGTCGAAATGTCGCTCTCAGTAAAGTGCAAGATGCTGCCTTCTTCAAGCATGTCGAACGCGTAGATCAGCGGCTTCTCACGCTTGCTAGCCTCGAAGGCCTCCTTAGCCGGCCACTTCGACAAATCAAGCAGTTCCAGCCACGGGCAATCCATGTAGCCTCCAGCTGCATACCACGCAGCAAACTCCGCCAAGCTAATCGCGTCGGGGCGCTTGCAGGTGGCCTCACAGAAAAGCTTGGAGACAACAGCACCCGCGGCACGCTCTGCGATTGAGTTTGTACTCCAAGAGCTGACTGAACTCGTGTCATTAGAGTTGCCTCTTGTAGCGTTGTAGCTTGAGAAAGCGAACAACACTACCAGGACAGATTTGAGCATCTCAAATAGACGCCGCCGAGAAACGTGACCATCTCCATGCGAGGCGAAGAGCTTGAACAACACGCTAAGCTTGGCGCTCTTGGTAGTCCCGCAAAACACACACATACCAGCGACCAACTGTAACGTTTCCACCGATATGGTGTTCATGCCCACGCCATTGCCAACTCTTCCACTCTGGTCGTCGCTGTCCTCCACACTTCCGTTGTCGCTGGCCTCATTACCTTGGAGGACACTCTCGCTCTCGAAGAGGGTGAATATCCGCAGCAAGTGAAACGATAGAAACTCTTGGTCTTCGTTCGACAGTTCGTCGCGGGGGACGAGGTCGCGCATAGCTCGCAAATATCCTGGCTTTGTCAGGCACCGATTGTGCGCGTGCTTCTTGAGCAGATGCACCAGTTCACCACACGACATGCGACTGAAGTTCATGCGCTCAGAGATGGTGTACACGATGGCGACGTCCTTCAAGCGGATTCGGAGGGTCGTGTTGTCATAGCTCGTTAGCTTGAATTGCAAAGCCACTGACGAGAGGTCCTTCGCAGCAGCAGCCGACGCCGTTGGAGATGTTATGAGGTTTGCAATGCCGGTTACAGCATCCATACCTGCTTCCACAGCGTAGCGGTTCGCAGTCCGGAAGGCGGTAGTGTCGAGTACCGTCATGTCGGACTCAGGGTAGTTCGGTTCCAATGATGCGTGAACGCGATTAGTGCTCTCGTTCGAAGACACGGTATCGTTGGATGACCCAGAGCCAGTGTCGTCGGATCCCATTTGTGTTGCATTCTCAAGCGCGTGCTGCTGGCGACTGTTGTAGCGAAGAATTGCATCGGCCACCGAACGGGTCACCTCCGGCCACTTCTTGGTGTCCAATAACTCAATCCAGGCAATAATCGTGTACCCATGCTGCGAGTACCAGACGGCAAACTCCTCGAAGGACACAACGCCTCCACGGATGAACGCACTCCCCGCACCGGCACCAGCAGCATTGGACGCTGCTCCGACGAGATGAAGATTGCTCTCTTCGGGAAAAGACCCACGGTGCTCGTAGCGCCCCTGACCCCGGTGATTCCGCGAGGAGCTCTTAAATGAAGCCGTGTCCGCCGACATGGGGATATCTAAGCTGTGTCGTTGACTTCCCTCTTGCGCGGACAATATTGACTGCCTTGTGCTAAAGGTCTTGTCCGTGTCCTTGAAGATGCAATCTGCAATTTCAATTGCCGTAGTATCCGCGACGCTGGCGATGGCTTCAGCAGATAACTCGGATCCATTTCCTAAAGCCAGCAGCATTGTCAAGAAAGACCGCAGATACTTCCACATCTCCCGGCGTGTAAGACATCCATCTCCATCAGCGTCGAACAAGCGGTAAGCAAACGCGAGTTTCTCACTCTTTGATCCGGCACAGAAGATGGTAAACGCTGACACGAACTCAACCAGGTCAATCTTCCCCGTACCACCGCGGTTAAAGGCGAAGAACAGGCGGCTGAGGGTGTCTGCCACCATTTTCGGATCCTTTCCACGCCCTACACTTCGGGGTGCGACCCGAGTGTTGCTGTTCGCACCAAACGCTGCTGCCACGCTTGGAGCTACGTTGGCAGGGAGAAGCTTCCCGACGCACTTATCAAACGTGCTCTTTTCGATGCACGATGCCGACGGATCTTCCATGAACGGCTCGAACACGTCGTACACGCGATACAGCTGAACTTGGTTGAGCTTGATCACACGCTGGAGCTCAAAGTACTGGATTAAGTCACCATTGTCGAAGCAAAGGGTCGTCAAAGGTAGTTCCGTGATCGCATCGTCGTCGGCGTCGAACGGGAGATCAAATTCCAGCACGATTTCATTCTTCAAACAGATCGCCGGCAGCGTAGCTGGGATACTGCTGTTGTACGACCGCACAGCTGTAGAGGATGACTCGATTGATGACGACGAAGGAGGAGGGGGATTGTGTTGTCTAGCCGAGCCACGGTCGTCTTCATCTTCGTCGTCCTCCTCATCAATCACGTCAGCGAACGTGAAATATGGCTTCTTGACCCCTGGGACTCCGTCCGGAGGGTCTACCGCATCAATATCCACCTGTATGTTGTTGGCAGTATAGTAGTTGTTGCTTGCCACGATTGGGTCCACCGACCGCGTGTCAAGACCCTCCAAGCTGAAAGAAGGCGATACAAATACCCACTTGCGAAGATCCAATAGCTCCAACCAGCTCATGCCCTTGAAGCCTCCACCATTATACCACAATCCGAAATCTTCGAACGTATAGAGACCCAAGCGCATGTCGGAGTTTGCTCGCGCGCGATCCCCATCAATTTCGTCGACGTACTCTCCACTGTCGTCGCTACCAGCAGCACTCTTCTCCTGCTTCGCGTCACCATCACTGGCATCATCATCATCTTTTTCTTCTTCGTCCTCGCCGTCGTCGTCGGGAAGACCCTCCATAATGGCTTCTAGGATCTCTTCTTCTCCCTTGTCAACCAACTCCGCTAACGAGCCGTATCGATGCAAGACAGCATCTGTAGGAGGGGATAAATACAGTAGCGTGATTAGAACAGACCTGAGGAACCGCCACAGCTGCTGGCGATTCAAGTATCCTTTGCAGTCTGCATCAAAGTAATGGAAGGCAGACGCGAGCTTGTCGCTCTTGGATCCCCACGACATCAGACTGAATCCAGCGGCGATCTCAAACGCATCCACTGTAGGACACTTCTCGGGCAAGAAGGACCGGAAGATCGACAGCATGCTCTCCAGAAACGCGTTGTCCTCCATCAAGTGGGGCTTGTCCGTCATGCTGAGCAGCTCCTCAATCGCCTCCAAGAACGTTTCTTCTTCCAGCAGACCGTCTCCAGTGTGCTGTACAAAAGTATCGTACATGGCTTGCGGAGTCACGCGCGTGAACGCAGACTGCACCAGCAGGTCGTACAGATCGACGGCTTGCTGCTCGCCGATGGTCAACACACCGCCGTCCACACTGGAGAAGCGGAAGCTCAGTTCAGTCGTTGCATCATCATCATCATCGTCGTACTCGCCGTCGTCATCTCCAGCATCACTGGTAGTCGGAGGAGGGTCCTCCGGCAGCCCCCACTTCGTAGGCGAGCTTTGAGGCGATCTTGGAGTCAACTTCTTCGATCCCGGCCACTTCTTCTGGTCCAGCAGCTTAATCCACGGAACCGCCTTACTCGAGCTGCTATTCGCCTCTATCCAGGGCCAAATGTGCTCTTCGAATGACGCCGTGTCGTCCTTCCCCAACGAGTTGGCCGCGAACATGCGCGCGACCGTCTCATCCACGCACGTGGTCACAATGGACGCCGTGGACTGCAGCTGGTCCGCCGTGGCCGTCTCCAGGTCGAACACCGCGGACACCGACAGCAGCAAGCAGCCCAGCACCGTGCGTACAATGGACAGAGTGGCCGGGCCGCTGCCGTCCACGCCGCAGCCGCTGAGACTGAACTGGATGGCGATCTCCACCTTGCGCTTGACCTCCCCGGGCAGCAGCACTAGGCAGCCCGAAGCCAACTGGTAAATGTCGGTGCGGTTGGTGGCTTCGAAGGAGCGGAAGATGCGCTCCAGCGTCTCCTCCATGGGCTTGAACGTCTCGCCCGTGCGCAGCTCCGGCAGTGCGCGCACGAGCTCCACGAACTCGTCCTTCTCGAGGGGCGACGCGCGGTCCGCG
>JAIKVE010000680.1:0-17030 GCA_024679115.1 Phytophthora pistaciae | reverse complement strand
CACCCCCACCCCCGGCTTCAGTGATTCATGTCGATATCTCTCCACGGGGGTGGTAAATAACAGCAACCATAGGCGAGATGGAAAATAAAAAAGATTTTACAATGGATTGTGTTCTTGAAGAGTTAGAATACGCATCAACAGAACGCACTGTACCTGAACATTGTGGAAAAATATTTCTTTCAACGATGTCCTTCTTCATCAAACTGCATGTACCAGAAGCATTGCCACATAACTGAGAAGTCTCCTGTCCCCAGACATTACGCTAATTCTTGACATGATCCCAAGCTCCTCTACTACATCAAAGAACTGCTGCATTTATAATTCAAGTACTTAGTCAACAAACACTAAGGAATAACCTGTCACTAGTCGAACATTGACATCTCCGATGTACTCCGAGTATCCGATTGAGAAGACGTCGAGAAGGCTTTGTATGCCCGGTACCCTGCCGCTTGGTCCCTCGCAGCCTCCTGCGCGTCCCATTTGGTGGCGTCATTCACGCATTTCGCACAAAACGAGACCTTCCGCTGGATAAGCTGGTTGTCCAGCGCAATAAAGCTGATCCGCTTGCGAATCTTGCACGCGTAGCACACGCAGTACGTACCAGAGCTTGCAGGTACTCGCTCCAATAAACCCTCTGATCCCCGTCGTGACCTTCCTATCGCACATAGTACACTTCTCCCCACGCTGTTGATGCTGAAGCTGAACGGCCGAGTGTCGGTGCTGCAGCATCCACGATAACTTCTTCATTTGTCCACAATGCACGTAATTCGTGGCCGATAACAAGGCCTCTGCAGCCACTTGGATGGATAGAAAGCGCGCGATCTTGCCTCCAGGCACCGCTGTACCGCTCGCGTAGAGATCGATGGCGTTGTGCTCGAGCTGTCGGAAAAATCCAAAGACGGATAAATTCCCTCGGATCATTATTAGCCGGCAGTGGCTTGGTCTGGGGGAAGTCGATCGAGTGCAACAAGTGGTAACCCACGCGATCGCCGTTGGCGAAGTGGACGATGCCCGTGGCCTCAATGTAGACGAAATCTCGGCTCTTGACCAGACTCGTGGACTGCAGCGGCACGTCGATGGTCATCCACTTGATAATGAGCGAGCGGAATGGCTCCTCAGCGCTGGGCTCCACTACGGGATACAATACTGCGGCGCTGTCGAGGTCGTGGACGTAGGAAGCTTTGACGCGCATGACGTCCAGCGTCGGGTTCACCACTCCGAACATGACGTCGTCGACGTCCCCCACCAAGGTGCCGACGCTCAACACGACCGGGATGTCGTCGCTCTTGTCCTTGCTCTTGGATCTCTCAGCGTACACGTGTTGGTTGTCCTTGGACCTCACGAGTTTCCAGCGCTGGTCGTCCACCTGGTGCTTGTCCACGACGACAAAGTCCTCGTACTTGTGGAAATGGTCCTCCACGAAGCCATTGACCAGCTCGATCAGCTGCAGACGCTCCTCGTCGGAGACTTTGAGCTCCGGGTACGGATTCGCGTTGACGAAACGGTCCTTGGGCATTTTTTGACGGAACGAAGGGGTCTGACGTACGCGGCAAATCGACGACTGAGTCCCAGCCAGAGTGTGGGAGGGAAAGCTTGCTTACCACGCTTTGGCTTGCGGACCCACGGTCCCCATCACTTGATCCAGAGTTGCGGCCCTGCGTTCCTTTCTGTAAGGACAGATTGGATGTTGACAAAGGCCTCCTCGACAGATGGGGACTTCGATGGTCGCCGTAAACTTTTCATTCCTGCGAGATGCCTGGCGGATTGTGACGCTCGAGGCGCCGACAGCGCTCTTCTTCTCGTTGCTCTGGAGCTTACGGACACCGCAGCTTTCCGTGGCGTTTATTTGTTTTTTTCGTTCTTCCACTGCTGTCATCCCCGTCCGTATCAGCAAAATGACACTACCGGTATTCATAGTCATCATGATGTACTTGTCTGCCAAATCTCCCACTTCAAGCAGATGTATCCATGTTAAACATGGCTGTGTGGTGCACACCAATCTGTTTACGTATCAGCTTTTCATACATTGTTCAAGATAGCTGTAAACAAGCCGACATGTCGAGCGCTGTTCCGCCCCTGCTGGTGGTGGGCCTCGTGTTCCGCGCCAAGACGCAGCTCGTGGACGTGCCGCACCTCATAGAGACCGTGTCCTTGTTCCTGGACACTTCGGTGGACGTCCCTCCGCTCCAGGCGTGTAAACTCGGCTTCGTAAAGTTACTGGATCGCATGTGGAACAGCAGCGAAGTTTACACTCAAGACAGCAACGCTGTAACAAACGGAACTTTCACCCTCCGCAAGTTCCTGCGCGCGGACCGTCACTACCAGCAATATCTCTTCAATTCTGCCTTGGAGGAGGTTGTTCCAAGTAAAAAAATGAGAGTGGTGCGGTGGATTTCGGAAAAGTTCCCAACATTTCCAGTTTCCTCGGAAATCGTGGCCAAAGCGTGTCTGGCTGGAGCTTTGGGCATCCTGCAGTTCTTTCATAACAATTGCACTCAAGTGTTGGAGAAAAGAGGAAAATTTGGGGTGGGACATCCAATTGAATGGGGAAATTTGACGTTATCCGCTGCAATTTTGGGTCGTCGGAGTGACATTGTGTGGTGGCTGCATCGCCACTTTCCAGACGCCAACTACAATTTGGAGATTGCATTGGAGTCGGCGTTGAAGGCGGGGGATATTTTGGTAGCGGGGTGGCGGGGCAGAATGGCGCCGACGCTGGCGCAACCCTTCTGAGCGAATTGATGCCTGCTACGTTGCTGGCCAAGGGCGACTGGATGTGCTGCAGTGGCTGGATGAACAGGGACAAGTTGATAGCGGGGACGTGCGAATGTTGGTGAAGTCTGCCAAAGGAGGACACTTGGAAGTTGTACGCTGGTTGATCGAGAGCCGTGGGTCGAGTACTGAAGCTGTAGCTGATGCAATGTTTGCGATTCACGCTGCTGCTGTCAATGGCCACCTGAAAGTTGCGAAATTCCTACGAGAGTTCACGAAAGAAGCAGAAAATTCGCTGATAAGTGACCTGCACGACTGTATCGAGCGCAGGCGACATGTATACGACCTAGATGCTTCTACGGTATCAGGGAAAACAATGCGAAAGGCTGCGAAGAAGGGCTGTCTCGCTGTTGTTCGGTGGCTGTACGAAGAGGATGGGAACCATGTCGATCTTTTCGTGGATCATAGGGGACGCCCAACCAGTGCGATCGATGAGGCTGCCGGCAGTGGAAACCTCGAGCTGGTAAAGTATTTGGACGGTCTTGAACGAGGAGATGACTCAACCTTGAAAAAGCGGAAGCGACAAGAGGAAACTGTTATGGGATCGAAGCCAACGTGTACCTTTTCAGCAATGGATAATGCAGCTCGCCGTGGGCACCTGGAGGTTGTACAATGGCTTCACCAACACCGAACTGAGGGCTGCACCAAGTCTGCCATCGACGAGGCGGCTGCAGGTGGCCATTTGAAGGTGATACAATGGCTACATGAGCACTGTTCACCGGGCTGTACAGTAGCGGCTATGAAAAACGCGGCGCGATATGGGCACCTGGACGTTGTGCGTTGGCTACACTACAACATGCAAGTTGAGTTTAGCACAGCAGCTATGAATGCTGCGGCGATGAATGGCCACCTTGACATCGTGAAATGGCTACACGCACATCGAACCGAAGGATGCACTACCGGCGCGATGAACCTGGCTGCTGCATCTGGTGCATTAGACGTCGTGAAATGGCTTCACGCGAATCGGAGTGAGGGCTGTACGTCTAAGGCGATGGACATGGCTGCAAGATGCGGACACTTTAACGTCGTGAAGTGGCTTCATGCCAACCGGTCAGAGAGCTGCACCAGTTTGGCCGCCGATTATGCTGCGGAAAACAACTTCTTTGAGGTTTTGTTGTTTCTACACTATGAATGTCGTGTACCGTTGCCTGAAGCAGGAGTGAGCTCCCTTTCCTTGGTGGCTAAGAATCGCGAGATTCATGCCTGGATCGTTGAACACCAGTCAGCCACCCGTAGCTTGACGGATATATAGGATTTTTGTTTGTTTGTTGCCGTGCCATAAGACAGACGTTTACTGGAAAAAAGTAATTAAAACATTGAGGTGTTTACGAAATGAATCAATTCGTATATGTCAGAAATGCTACCAATTCGTATTTGTCTTGTTGCCGTTTATGACTGTCAATCCCCAAAACACCAAGGGGATAGCTTCAGATGGAGACAAATCCGAGAGAAGTGGGATGTCTTCATCCTCATCGCTCTCCTCCATAATAGCCTGCAACTCCTCTTCCAAGAAATACGCATTATCTAAAATGTCGGTTTTCGTTGACGATACGCTCTTGAACCGCTTGTACACATTATAGCCCGTAGCTTGCTCCCTCGCAGCCAGCTCCGCGCTCAGCTCCGTAGCCTTGGTAATACACGAGACACTAAGAAGCTGAGGCGCTTACGGATCTTGCAGGAGCGGCATAGTGGGCCGTGACAGTTTACACGTACTGTACTCGATCTGACTAGTTGCTTGCCTGAAATCGGCCAGAACAGACTCTTCATACTGTAGCTGACGCTCTGCATGTGGCTCTTCCGTTTGCTGGCAACGTTGTTCTCCTGCAGCATCCACGCCAGCTTCTTCATCTGTCCGCACCTTGTAAACGGCGAGTGTGTAGGCTACTACAGTACCTACTGCACTCGATCGAGTTCCCGGAAACCAAGCCGCAGTCGAATACAATCCGCGGGAATCTATCGATTTTCGGCTTCTTACGCCAAGTGGACGACAACGTTATCGACCACTACGCGCGTGGCAACATCGACCGGGGAGGTGAGATCAAGCGCTCAATGAGGTCCTCAATGGCAGAGGAGACGATGCTCTCGGTCGTGGCCTCAATGTAGCGATTCCGAGCGGCGTACACGTGCTGATTGTCTCGGGACTTGGCGAGCTGCCAGCGTCGCTCGTCCACAATCTGCTGGTCGATCTCGACGAGCTCCTCGTACTGTTGGAAGTTATCGTCGACGAATCCACTGACGAGGTCGATCAACACCCGGCAGTCATTTTCAGATACCTGCACGTTTGGATAGGGGTTATCGGAGAACTTGTCCTTCCCCATGGGGTGCGGGTGTCGTCGCCAATCTGCAAGTGATACTGACATCGGGGGTCGCTTCCCAAAACCTTGATGCAAACTCGGTCGCTTTCAATAAATAAATGTATCCGTCCATCCCGTTTGGGGTTAGGGCTATAAACTTTTCGTTCATACCCACCCAGTCAGAACCTCGAGGCATTTGTCAACGTATTATAGAGCTGAACACGAACGCCGACCCAAAAGAGGACCTAAATAGTCACAATAACAAACTTTATAGGCGCTCAAAAGCTACATGGACATGTAGCCTGACTCCGATGATAACGCGCTAAACAAAGGCATCCGAGTGAGGCAACCAGGACTCTGTCGAGATGTTGTCACATCGGCAGCATTTGTGACACATCGTCTTTGCCAGCGTTACACTGTATCCGTTAAGTTAAATGCCAGCTGTCTAGTTAAGACTATGCGCTCTTTGTTTCCCCGCAATAACTAGACGGTAATTCAGCCAATAGCAGACCGCCCTTTGTATGAATGCATGCTGGCGATGCGCAGTCTAGCGGCTAGCTACAACAGAGATGGCTGCAGGTGATGTCAACGCGAAAAGCACTGCAGAGGAACAAGGCGAATACGCATACATGTAGTAAAGTATTGTGTATAGTGATCTGTGTTTAAGGGGCGCTGCCTATAATTACCGCCGCGGCAATGGCTCTAGCAGCCGCTCAACACGAGCGACTCATTCTGCAGGGGCGAGAAGCAGCCCACACACTCCGGTTGGGGATACCACAGCACCCGCAGTCGCCACAGAGCGACACAACAGTAGTGTCTCGCTGTGCTGCTAGCTTCAGCCACAGCGGGTGCTCTCCAGCGCATGCAGGCTCGCGCCGCTGCACCACAGAAGCCACGGCAGACGTCTCGGCTTTGTCCTTAACCCGACGATTTTCGACTTAACTACCTCTGAGAGGTAGTTAAGTGATAACTCGACGGGGAAGTAATTTCTACCAATCAGGAGCTCGCTGATTGAAAGCTCGACTTAACTTAACTCGACGGATAACCCTGGCAAAGACGCCCTAAGCGAAAAACCAGAATGTAAGTTACATTTGTTTAGGTTCATCAAGTTAAGCCTAGCGACAGCATAGTTTGGCCACGCGAAAACGTAATACATTACATTACATTAAGTAACCTTGCTAACCAAAGTATGCAATTTGTCTACCGTACTTCACAAAATAATTGCTTAATTACCAAAGAGAACAGCACGAGATGTCCATTCTTCTCAAGACTGCAGTTTGAAGCGCTCGTCGAATGATTTTGAATTAAATTTACGTTTCGCCAATTAGAATGCAGGATTGTGCAAAATCTTAACACAAAAACTGCAGTTCTACAGTAGGAAAAGTCGGGGCGTTTTAACGTTAAGATGAGTGCAGTTTCTAAATCTCAAAAAGCATTTATTTTGTGAAGTACGGTACACAGGCACTTCGACTAACAAATTACATGTATACGGTTGCATATCTCGACTATTCGTCCGATGGTTGACTAGATTACACAAGGGGCACAAACAAAAAGAGATACATCAAGGAGAGTTCATTGCTGAGTTATGGCTCTTGGAAATTGGGAAACACATCTGTAACTCGCGTAACTTTGGCAGCATTAACGTGTGAATACTCAAAACAAAAGTCTGCATTGAATCTAAGCATTATACACAGGGTGCTCTAGTTGAGGCACTCATGCCTCTTTGCCACAATCCGGAGTTTTGAGGCGCATTACTTCTCGAAATTTGAGGCACCACTAGGGTTTTCATACAAATCTAAGATAAATGGCAGAAAAGGAGAGCTCACGCCAGATGCAGATGTTTGGTGCGGTACACGTCACTTAGATGCCACACGCGCTGTAAGCATTGCGCTGTAGGCATTTGACCGGCCAGCAGACTTTGTATGAATCACTTACTACTACGTAGTAGCTTCCCCGTGTTGCACTAAGGCGTGACTCCTACTGCAGTTCGTAGCATGTATCAGTGGTAGGTGGCACAACCTTGGCTACAACCAACGTAGAAGTTTTGTTTCATTCAATGATGATGTGCCTACACCAATATAAGTCACAAGCGTGTGTTGTTCTAGTTTGGTCGATGTTAGCTGTCTTATCGCTTGCATTCGGTTCTATTCGATCTTATAGCTCTACATAATACTCTACTGTTAAGGCATCACGCAGTTTCTGTCTAAAAATGCTTCAAGTCCAAGTGTATCCATCTCGAGTTTTGAGGCACCCCCCGGAATCTTGAATGAGGCACTCGGTGTTTTTTCTACACACAATGCCACATCTTAGAGCACCCTGATTATACATGCAACTACTGTACACCTGCTTCCATGTGCCTACATGTATTTTATTCTTGTGCAAAGACACAAGCCCCAGGGACTGGAAACCCTCACTGTGCTTATATTTATCTACTTTTCACGTTCTCCAACAATTGCACTGTATCGTTATGAATACATTTCAGTTTCTCGGTAAACCTAAATACAGGAGAGGACTTCTTAACCCCCCCCCCCCCATGAATACATTTGAGATAGCTCAAGTTTCGACTGACCTCCGAAAACCGCAATGGATGACCTGTGATAAGCCAACATGTAAAATGGATAGGCAATAACTTAAAAGTTATTGCCTATCCCTTTTCTATTGGACTAGCGAGTTCCCGCTACCGGTACCTCGAGGGTCTGTTACAGCACCTTTAATGCGACGTTACAACATCTACTTAATGCGCCTTTAAGCCCTTACTTAGTATAGTAATGTGCCTAATTAAAAAAGCTCGAAAATCTTATAACCTTTCAAACGCTATCGCGACTCTATACTGCTTTTGTATCAAAAAGCACCCATAGAAATATCTTAATATATTATTGAAGTTGAACATTGTATACATATCAGGTATTCTTTATTGAGGCACATTACTGAACGCCATAAGGGCGTAAGTTACGGCGCCTTTACCAAAAAGAAGCCAAAAAGAAGGGGTGAATCTGAGGCACTGTAGTGTACTGGAGCAAACCCCGCACTAAGAAAACTAACACCGAGCAGCAGTAACGGGCCCATCCGCTGGAGTGCCTGGCGCTGGGCTTGCCTCCGTCAATATATTACGGGCACTCCGCGCTGGTTTGTTTGCTGTCAACCGATCACTGCTCCTCATGATTGATGTGTTTTATGTTACTACTACATGACCAAAGATGAGTCCATGACACCCGTCCCGCTGACGAGGCGCGAACGGAGGGGAGCCGTCGCGATGAGCGTACAGTAGAGCAGCAAACCCGCGCGGGGAGCCCGCCGCGCAGTATTTGCGGAGGCACTCGCCAGGTGAGATATATCGTGAGCGAAGCGAGGAGCCCAGGGTAGCGGCTGGTCACTGTCACTAAACCAAGGCTTGTTGTCGCCTCGAAAACCACATGGTAACACGTGCCTGCAGTGCAAATCGGAGAACAACGATGATCGTGAACACTTTCGGTGTTTTTGTTAGGTTTACGGTGTATTAGACGGTACGTCTTCACGTTTATTCGGTGCTGTTGTGACGTTGACGTACAGACAACGACGGATAAATCCGGGCGACACAAAAATCCGGAGGACAAAGTCGTGCAGTGTACAACAGGGTCTTTCCAGCCAATCAGAATCTTCCAGTATACTTGGTCTTTGTATATCATATGCTTTCGTGTACTTTATATGGATTGTTGTGTGGTTTATGAACATATTTGTGTATTTTACGTATTGTCAAGAGTGTTTTTACAGTGGAAACGGACGGGGATTTCATGTCATTTAACTATGGGGGATGGCATTCAGTGGTCCCGGATTTATCCGTCGTTGTCTGTAAAGGTGTCGTACTCGGGTTCGCGAGAGTCGAGCGGTGTCCATCGATTAGTTCTCAGTCGAATTCTTTTTGCGAGCGTGGCACTTGTGGTACTGTAGCCATGGGGAAGGAGCGATTCATCGTCAACCCGTTCCCGGAGCTCGCGCTGACCGAGGCCGACCGCGAGCAGCTCAAGGAGGTCGCGAACACGCTCATCCTGGCCAACCTCGAGAAGTACACGAAGTATCAGGACGAGAAGAAGAAAGGCGTGGACCCGCGGCGATGGAAGCTCTGCAAGCAGCGCCAAGGCGTCAAAATGTTCGTCGAGCGGCAAGGAACGGCGTCCGCAGACGAAAACATCACGGGCAACGGCTTGCCTCTGATCTGGGGCCTCGGCAACAAGGAAGGCACGCTGGACGACCTCATGTTCGGGCTCCTGAGCCCCACACTCGAAGCCATGCGCGTCAAGGCCTCGTACGTCGACGACTTCAGTGGAGCGGCAGTGCTCGACAGCATCGTCGAGCCCTCAATAGAGGAGCCGTTCCAGGCTTGGACCGTCAAGTGGATGGAGGTCGACATCCCCTTTGCCTCCACGAACCTCGTCAAGAACCGCGACTACGTGTACATCGACGCCACGGGCTTCGTCCGCTGGAGAGGCGGCGAGCGCTTGGGCTACCACCTCATGCACTCCGTGAACTTCCCGAAGACTCCCGGTCTGCCCAACCGCGTGCGTGGCAACCTGTCCGCCATTGCGATCTGGCGCCAGGTTGAGCTCAACACTATGGAGCTTTACGGCACGGCTGTGATGGACCCTGGCGGTGACATGATCAAGAAGCTTGCAGTGCCCAACCTGGCCGGAGTCTACTTCTGCACGCTCAAGTACGTCTACTGTGCCAAGATGAAGAAGCTCAACTACATGCTGGACAAGAAGTACGCCGAGTCCAAGCAGAACGGCACTCCGAACCGCAAGAATGACTGCGTGACGTGTTCGGCTCCGATCGACCAGGCGACTCGGCGAATTTGGTAGGAGCAGCAGCACGTGCAAGCTGTGCTTTGGATACGTATGCCACGCCTGCAAGATCGACCGCAAACTGAGCTTCGTGGACCCAGACATGACCCTCTCGAAGCGCAAGGTGACGTTCTGCACGGCGTGCATCCATGGGGCCACAAGTATCAGCTCCGTGGACGTCGCCCGCGCGCAGATGTTGGCCAGTGGCAAGGCGTACAGGTCGCTTTCAGCCTTGCAGTCGTCGTCGTCGGACGGAATCAGCACGAGCAGTGTTAGGTCTGACTTTTAGGCAGTTCCTGACCGAAGGGCAGATATGCATGCAGCTGCGTAGTTAGAACTCGACACGACCTCCAACTAGCGTCGACCATCTTCTTCAACTTTCTTAACCCTTTCAATGAGAACAATATGTATGTGGTTGTTTAGGATCTGGCCGATTCCTGTTCAGCTAGCGCGGCCTTTAGTTGTCCTTTGCCAAAGCAACGGAAAGCACAATACTACATGTTTATTACTACGTAGTAGAAAATTGGTGCTCTATCAGTACGACTTTTCCGGTAGCTAGCGAATCGAGCGGTGAGATGGCCCCCAAAGTGTCGGCAAGCAGTGAACTTTACGAATGTACTAGTATTTAATTTGCTGGGACCAGATTTCAATAACCTTGAAAGCTTGGGATGGGTTTTCCTTATCATCCGACTCGGATACAATAAAGAAATACCAGACGCTCTTTGTTTCACAGGGCCCACTGGTTTACTCCTCTTCGACAGCCATTTCTTGAAACTCCGGGTGGTTCTCACAGATCCACGCGTAAATTTCTTGTCGATCGTTCTCGAAGGACCAGCGTGCGGCGTCTTCCGTACACTCTTGACGAAGCTGCGCGACGAGAAACAGGAAAACTTCAAAGTGGTTGGATTCGGCGGCATCAACGACAGCAGAGGACGTGCATCCCTCTGTGCGATGCTTGTGAAGCCATTTCAAAACGTGCAAGTGGCCCCCTTCTGCCGCGATATCCATCGCTTGAGTAGTGCAGCCTTCCGTCCTGTTCTCATGAAGCCATTTCATGACATCAAGAGCTCCATTCCCAGCCGCGCCATCCATTGCAGCTGTCGTGCACCCCTCCGTGCGATGCTCATGTAGCCACTTGACATCTTCCAGGTGGCCGTTGGATGCTGCTCCATTCATAGCCGACGCCATGCAACTAGCTTGAGTGTTCGCATGCAGCCATTTGATCATCTCCAGATGTCCATTCAGTGCTGTCAGGGTCATCGCGCCATCGATCGACCCTTCTCCACGATGTTCATGAAGCCACTGCACCACGTGTAGATGTCCATTAGCGGTGGCGAACACCATCGCTTGAGGTGAGCACCCTTCTGGGCGGTTGTGATGAAGCCACTTGACAACATTCAAGTGTCCATTGAAGGCTGCGCCAGCCATCGCTCGCTCGGTGCACTTCGGTCCCGGCGTCGCTGTAGAAGCATCTCCCTCTTGATCTGCGGGGATCGCATCACTCGAGATCTCCAGTCCATGCAGGTACATGAGGGTAGATTTTTAAACGGGTCATATGCGGGCCAGGTCAACTTTGGGTCCACCAGGTGCCTTTCGTCTCGCAGGCGACCCTTGACCCGAAAAATAGCAATTTATGGAAGTTCTAAATTGCCCATTTTTAGGCAACGCGTTGGACCAGACTATATGGAGTTTACTATAGCGCTGCTTGTTTTGAGCACATCAAGACTGAGCACAATCCATGGGCGAGGGCGAGCGGACGCGAGCGAGCCTCACTTGATGCATCCACCGATAGCCACCCCCCGCCGATCAGGCGGGGGCGTGTCTGCGCGAGCGAGCGCTGCAACCCGATATTTTTTTTCTTAGACACCGCGCCTGGCCGAGCCGAGGACTTCGTGTAAGGGGCGAGGGAGTGGGGCAGGCCGCGGAGCGGCGCCCCCCGAGCGAAGCGAGAGAGGGGCGGGCCCCCCGAAGACCCGTCACTAAGTCCGCAGGCGAGAGCCAACGGGCGAGTGTCCTGCCAAGTGGACTGCTGACGGTGAAGTCGAAAATTACTGGCGTCGGAATGGGTAGACCTCTCGGTGATACCTTTTCGTCGGTCAAGTTGTAATGGTAGGTAATGGCAGGAATCGTTCTATTTGTCGTAAAAAGTGCTGGGCGACGGTTGACCCAAATTTGACCTGGCCCGCATATGACCCGCGAAAAAGTCTATCTACATGAGAACATTGAGATGGCCACCTGACGCTGCTGCACCCATCGCTGTACAGGTGAAAGACCTTCTCGCTGTGTCGTTGTTTTCAGTCACAAACAGTTCCACGCTGGGCTCGCCGGAGTACTCCGCGTAGAGCCACTTGACCACTTCTAGATGCCCGTTTAAAGCTGCTGTCGTCATGGTGCTACCAGCGGTAACAGTTCTGTCGTAGAAAACATTTGCGATTCCACCGGTCGAGGGGTCTGAGGCTGAGGCGACACATCTCGAAGCAGATTAGTACCCCCGTCGTAAACTCTCGAAGATACTGTGAAGTATTGTGACCCGGCCGTGGGTTCGGTCGTGTTCCTGTTGCCTCCTGTCGCAGTTGAAGCTTTGCTCTCAGGCATTATCGCCCAGTGTAGTTCACTTGAGTTAAGTATTGCATACTATAGCCTACTGATAACGGAGACTGCACTCGGGTGCAGCTCTCTCGCAATCCCAAATACGCTGAGTGGGCGAGCAGTGCGTCGTGGTCTTCTGCGCTTATCGTCACAGGTACTGAGCCCAAACGCGAGAAGCTTGGAGGGCCAACGCTCTTAAGCTTCAGTTGCCAGTCTCCCGATGGCAACGTCACAATCGACGAGTGCCGCGGCTATGTCAGCTGCGGGCACGACTACGACTACAACTATGACTACGACGAACGCTACGGCAACTACGGTTGGAAGTGGTTTGACGAGCACCAGCATGGCCATGGTGACTAGTGGTGTGGTGAATACGCCTACGGTGCCTGCTGGAGTGGTTACGTCGGCCGTTAGCAGTATGATTGGCGGTTTCACGTTTCCCAATGTGACGAACAGTGGAGTTCCATGCACAACACCAGCGATGGCTGGCATGAACGCCGCGACGCTGTCTGGAGCAGCGACTGGTTACGGGTTTACGCCTTCAGGGGTACCTGCGATGTATGGATATGGTTATCCTGCTGCTGTGTGTGCAGCGCCAGCAGTGAGTGCTCCTGTACGTCACGTTGGAGGTGGAGTGCCTGGAATCAAGGACAAGCCGCCTGTTATGAAGAGCAGTTTCGATCTCTATGCAGTGCAGCTGCAGACATATCTCACTCGCTTGGGTTTGTGGGGCATCATCGATGACAGTGATGTCCGCCCGCTCTTTGATGTGAACCGGCAAGCAGAGTTTGATGCTCGTGACAACGCGACGAGGGAAGCCATTCTGCGCGGAGTTCCGGAAGGTGATGCAGAGATGATTTGTCATGAGAAGTCAGCAAGGGAGATGTGGATAAGGTTCGAGAATAAACAGACGAAACGTGAATTCGCCAACAACATATTTGCGCGTGAGCAGCTTTACTCGAACAAGTACACTCGTGAGATGGATATGATTGGCTGGTTGAGGGAGATGCAGCTACAGCGGCGAGAGCTATCCCACTACGGCAAGGTCATTAGTGATGAAGAGTTTGCAGAAATTCTGCTCGCCAATGTGACCCGGACGCACCGTGAAGTTGTTCGCCAGTTCTCTCGCCACTATGCTGCACTTGCTTTGCCTGGAGCACAGCAGATGACACCTAATGCTGCGCAAGTGATGAATGCTTTGCTTGCTGAGGAGGATCTGGACGAGAAAGTGGGGGAGGAAATGCCTCGTGCCAGCATTGGTTCGGCCAAGAAGGCCTCCAATAATCAAGGCAAGCAGAGCAACGGCAATTCTGGCAATCGTAATGCTGGAAAAGGCAAGAAGCAGCGTGGTCGGGGCAGATACAAAACAAAGGACAAGGATCCCCCTGGTAAATCCGGTAGTGGCAGGAAGAATGACGGCTGCTGGAATTGTGGTGAGCTGGATCACATCCGCGCACACTGTCCGAACCCGAAGAAGAATGACGGCCCGCAGAACCAGAAGCAGTATGCTGGAATGGAGGCTAAACGTTTCCAAAACAAGAAGGGCGGTGATGGTGGCGGGGCCGTGAGGACTATTGATGCGTTGACACAGCGCAAGATTGGTGCGACTGTTGTTGGTCCTCGACGCCGAAAGCCTCGAGTCATGGAGTGGGTGTTAGATACGGCGACCGATGTACATGTGTGCACTGATTTAAATTGCTGGACAATTCACGGACGGACCGAGAGCACCTCTTCCTAGATTTTGATGGACAGCCGAAAGGCGAACGGATGATTGGGGATGTAAGTCTTCAAGTAATGAATGTGACCTCTCAAAAGGACGAACTCTTGACATTGGCTGGAGTTGTTCACACGCCGACTGGCCCCGATAATCTGCTGAGTTCACACCTACTTGAAGAGAGTGGATGGGGGCTGGAGTTTACGCAGATTAATGGCAATCGGGTTTGCACTTTGACGAAAGATGCTTCGAAGGTGCAGCTAAAGAAGACCCGAGGCCGGTATCGACTTCAAGCGAGACCAGCAGAAGCCCGAGAGGTGCGTACTGTGATAACTGCGGCCGCCACAAATCTGAGTGCA
The DNA here is from genome assembly GCA_024679115.1 of Phytophthora pistaciae. NCBI lineage: Eukaryota > Oomycota > Peronosporomycetes > Peronosporales > Peronosporaceae > Phytophthora > Phytophthora pistaciae. The sequence goes on along the minus strand of JAIKVE010000680.1, from coordinate 2,485 downwards.
GCGGGAGTAGCGAGGGCAAAAGAGTTTGAGCGCTGGCACATGCGCTTTGCTCACCTCAACTATCCAGCCTTGCGTCAAATGGTAACGCAAGGAGCTGCGGTTGGCTTTGAAGGACTTGGTAGCGCTGCAGACTGTACCGGTGGTCAGAACGAAAAGTGCTGGACCTGCATCGCTTCTAAGCAGAAGCGTATGTCGTACAAGAAGACTCTAACTCGACGCGCAACGGACCCATACCAGAAGTTGATGTCAGACTTCGGTCCCGCTGGCGTGAGTACGTACGATGGGTATCAGCATTTCCAACTGGTGCAGGACGAGGCTACGCGCTATGTGTGGGGCTTTCTCGTGCGAGCGAAGGAAGAATCACGAGCAGTGGTAACTTCGCACCTGGAATGGCTGCTAGCGCAGGGTCATCGCATCGAGGTATTTTCTACGGGTCAACGCAAAGAGTTGGTCAACAACAAGATGAAAGCATTCCTCCGGGGGAGAGGGATAGAGTTCTTGTGGACGAATGCTTATAGTCCTGAAGAGAATGGCCTTGTCGAGAAAATGAATGGCGTCATGATGGCGAGGGTCCGGAGTCTGTTGACGACCGCCGACATGCCTTCCACGACGAAGGTCACACTTGAATCTGTTCCCAGCTTCCTAAACTGGGACCACACTCTAACGGATATAAACCTATCTGTGGAAGTCCGTTTTAGGCGTTAACTTTCTTTTGCCCCGATAACTTCGCATCGACCATGAAGTTGAGAAGAGTTTTCTCCTGTCGAGATGGACCGACGGGTGAACTGACAGCATCCGCTCGACTCGGCAGCATGATGACGGCTCAGGCCATTCGCATCAGCCCGTTCGGGTGCGTACCAAAGGCGGATGCGGACCCTCGTCTCGAAGCTTGCGTCATTCATGACTTGTCTTTCCCCCGTGGAGCATCGGTGAACAACGCCTCGGACCCAGACGACCTACCGTCGCTTTCCTACGAACCTGTGAGCGCGATTGCCCGCCGCATCGAGTCGATCAAGATGCGAAGCCCCCGAGCAATCGTTAAAATCAAGCGTGGTGACGTGAAGTCGGCTTTCCGGAACCTCTTCGGCCACGTCGGGTATGCGCCAATTTTGCGGGGCTGCTCCCGCGACAGGACGCAGTTGTTGTCGATCTTGCATTGCCGTTCGGGTGGACAGGGTCCCCTGCCCACTACAACGTCTTTGGCGGTGCTGTAACATTTTTGGTGCGGCGAGAGAGCCCAGCGACCCTGGTGCGGGGAAATCGCGATTCGGAGCGGTTCTACTGCTACACCTGGGTCGACGATCACGTGCTTGTGGAGGAAGCACGCCACGACCGTCTCGAGCTCTGCGAAGTTGCGCTACGGCTCGCCATGCTGACGGTGCTGGGGCCGCGCTCAATCAACGAGAAGAAGTTCACTGTCTGGTCTACTACCGCGCGGGCCCTGGGGCTCGACTGGGATACGTCCGCTCGAACAGTGTCCATGCCGTCCGACAAGATCGCCAAGGCCCTGCTTCGGATCCGTGAGTTGCTCCAGGCGCAAGTGGTGTCACGCTCGAGCCTAAGCCGGGTGCTGGGCTCGCTCCGCCACGTATGTTCTTGCATCCGGTCGGCACGGCCATTTTTCCAGCGGCTTGCAGCTCTTCATCGCCGCACCCCACGCTGGGGGCGCGTCCCTCTATCGACGGGAGCCAAACTTGACGTGCTCTGGTTTGAGCACATTCTCGTTCACGGCCATTTGCAAGGCGTCCCGCTCCGATATTTCGCAGCGCTTCCTGCCCCTGACGTCCACATCTACATGGATGCAAGTGACGCTGGCCTTTGTGCCCTACACCCGGCCGCAAAAGCGTACCTACGCGTTCAGTTTGATGAGGCGGAGCGCAAGATGATCGCGAGGAACGAGTTCTCTATCAACGTCAGGGAGCAGCTTTCTGCGGTCCTCGCGGTTCTGTGCTGGGGAGAAGCCTGGGTTGCATCGGAGCCGCACACGCTGACGCACATTCGCTTCTGGATTGACAACACCTCGGCCGTCTCGTGGTGCAACGCGTTGCAGAGCCGCGACCAGCAGTCGCAAGAATTAAACCGCGTGCTGGGCGCAGTTGAGGCGCGTTGGAAACTACGGGTGTCAGCGGCGCATCTACCGGGCGCGGTTAACACTATGGCTGACTTGGGGTCGCGCGCGTGGGAGGGCGCTCGACTGCAGCAGTGGCAAGATCTAACCACGTCGTGGTCGCAGGTAGCAATTCCGCAGCACATCCGCAAGATCTACTCAAGCACCTGGTCGCCTTACAGCAGCGGTCCCTCGCCGAGTCCTCACGACGTCAATACCGGATCACGTGGAGGCAGTGGTGCAATTTCTGCTCCCAGCTCGGTGTCGCGGTCTGGCTACCAGCAAACCAACCGCACACCCAATCCATACGGCTGGCTCTCTTCGCCGTTTATTGCTGGGTCGGACGCTTGCCCAGCGGCAGGGTCTCGGCCGCCTCCG
>JAIKVE010000679.1:0-17035 GCA_024679115.1 Phytophthora pistaciae | reverse complement strand
CTAAGGCCGTGCCTCCTAACGCGTTCTTCGGCATGGGCGACCAGCGCGATGAGCCTGGCGACAGTCTGTATGCGCAATGGGGGCCCAGACTGCGCGTCTCCGCTCGTAGTACAACGGCACCCTGGCAGTTGATCCAGTTCATGGCTCGGGTTCGGACTCCACACTGTTCTACCACCCACTTCGGCATGACCTCGGCTAACCTCAGCTTCACGCTCTGCAGCGCGATGTACAGCACCTACCACAGCAACATGGACAACCACTTGTGCATGGAGACACTAGGCGACCCGCATTACGCGACCCACGCAACATACCTGTAGCTCAGTGTGGGGACTCATGACCATGCGTCTGGCCACCGATGTTGTCGTACCATTCTTCATCACGTACGGCCTTGTGATGAAGGAGGACGTTGCCGGTTTCGAAGAAAAGATCGCGGCCAAGAGTGCTCGCTGCAATAGCAGTATCGCCATGGGGCCTTCCCATGCGAGAACGCAGCGGATAAGTATAGTTTTGATTGAAAAGTGCATAACAATAATTTGCTCGAGTAGTTTGCGATGTACATGGTAGATCTGCCCTCTTCAAAGTAAGCAAATGGATCTTCTCCGGGTTATTCTCAGCCTGAGAATCTCAGGTTAGTGAAAACATGCGCTCATTTTTACAAAGAAATAGTTCCGAGTAAAAGTTCCGGTCAGGGTGAAATAAGGGTAGTAAAAAAGGTAACCACCATCAGATATGGTTACCTTTTTTACTACCCTTATTTCACCCTGACCGGAACTTTTACACCAGCTAGTGGACTACACCGAGCCATGCCAGGGCCCGAGCGATCTAGAAATCCAGCGCACCAAGCCTGGCACGATCCTCGCCTACCCACGTTTTCGACCTCGACTTTTAATTTTCGAGAAGCTGGGCCGCATGCATTGCCGTCAACTTGTCCTGAGAATGGCTAGGTTTTACTTTTCCTCAGGCCGCCGCTTGTTAGACCACCTGACAGGCGCGATAGTGTACAGTTAGACAATGTGTTCGGCAATAATAACCATCTAAACGGAGAATACCTTATCACAGCGCAATGTATCCTTGCTATCATCCTTTATGATCAAGTTGGTACTGTAGGAATATAAGACCATGCGAGCATGGGAAGTGCAAACCATGTCACTCTAGGATCAAACCGAGAAGCTAGGATTACATCATCTAGTGCCAGAGCTTCAAGTCTTAGCTCTTACTGCCCTGGGACAGCAGAGAAACCGCCTGTGTCAGGCCCCAGCCTGTACCCACTAACAGAAGCAAGACCAGTGCGGAAAATATCGCAATCGCCCCCGCGCCCAGTGCGCCGTCGATCTTGTCCAGTGTGCTGAGTTTGGCCGGATCCTTGCCCGCAGCGGACCGAAGCTTGTTGATGCTGTCCTTGGTGACCTTGACGTTGTTTTGCTCCAGCACAGCCGATACTTTCGCAACTTGAGGGTCCTTGGCCAACTTCTTCAGCGATTCCGGATTGCTCAACGAGTCGGGTTGCTTTCCACGGCCATCTCCAGCTTTTTCACAATGGGCATCTTCTCCAAAGTTGCAACAATTTCAGAATTCTGGCGCCTACTCCGGAGCTTGTTGCTGAGACCATGAAGAATCCTTTGAATTTCGTGGCAACGGAGGTCGTGAATCCCCTCTCCTCGCGCTCCGACTTCGCCAACTCTCCATGCTCGGCGTCGATCTTGTTCGAGAGTACGCGGCGGTTTGCGATTAAACACCACGTCCTGCGCCATGCATGACCGTAGAATGTCTGATTGAGCGCTGGGCTGTCGCTCGAACGGCGTAGAGAACGCCGACGACAGAGGAGATTCATTTAGACCGTGGCAGAAGAGTCGGAAGTACTGGGTGACCACGCACCTCATTGCTGGGCATGCGAGTCCACTACTTCCACGTAAAACATGTCGTGAGCTAAAAATCTGAAAACGTAAAACATGGTTCCTGTATTGAAACGTTATTCACCGCACCGAGGCGAGCACCGAGGCGAGCACCGAGGTAGGCTTGTAACTGTAGAAGGGAGACGCTCTTCGCGGAAGAGTTACGGACACAGAGTTCCCCACTTGCAGCTCTCGTCGCAGCAATGGCCGAAGTCCACGGTCTTACTGATCGAAGCGCAGCAGGACTCGATATTGCCCGTGTTGACGCCAGCGCAAGACGCGATACCGCTGCAGGATTGGGCGGCATTTGCGGGCATGGAGCTGGCGACCACGGCCAAGATGACTGCGAAGTAGGTCTTGAAGTTCATGGAGTCTTGTGTGTGTGTGTGTGGGGGGGGGGGGGGGGGGGTGTTGATGTCTGTTCCTTTTCGAAAGTGAGGCTGGATCCTAACTGGAGCCTGCTTGGATCATGATCCTCTTTCGACTGTGCTACATGTAATTGGCTGACTTAGCTGTCGACTGGGATGTATAAGCGTTGCATGCTTTGGCTGCCATAACGCAAAACATGATACCCTGTTTGTCGCCAACGCAGCAGCAATCTCCATATGTACTTCTCGCAATGTCATAACGAAATTTTGGATGGTGCCAGGCATCGCCGCGGTAGATGCAGTGGATAGAGTGATGCAACAGTACCAGTGGGGACTAAAGTTGCTTGCCTTCAGCAGTATCAAACTTTCTTTTTAGCCACTACATGAACACGCACAGTAGAAGGGTCTCAAGCCGCCGATGCTACTCTGTTAATCACAGCTACAGATACGGAGGAGTACCGATGCGACTTCGAGACAGTGACTGGCGACATGGATTACGTCCATACCGTAATCTAGGTGTCAAGTGTCACCCCCCACCTGCAGGCAAATCTCAATCAAGATCAGGATAAAACTGACATGCAGAATTTATTTATGACCTATGCTAATCTTTATGCTTCTACCCTGCTTATTTACACTGTTGTCGCAGTAGGAAAACACTCCCGTGTCTTAATATCGAGCCCTGGCAGAATGTCAAGCTCGCGTACCACCCTGTCGATCGTCTGGCTCTGCTGGAGTCACCATTCTTATTGTGTTCTCCATGTTAAAATGGTCGAGTGTAAAGTATGGTTTTCGTAGTTGTGCCGTAATGCTGTCGAACTACATTATAGTTGCAGGTATTTCGTATTGTGATGGGGGTGGTTTGCGTGTATTATATGTGGGGTGGGATCGACTAATACACACAATATGCATTAGAATATCCATGGTGACACTTAACATATCGATGCAAATCCTAATCTGATTAAGCAAATACGCCATTTTGATTGGCTACAATATGGGGGTGACATTTAACAACTCCGGACACTTAACACCTAGATTACGGTAACGCATTTGATGATTAGCTCAAGCATAGAAAGATTTTCAGGACAGGCTGTGCTTCCGAGTCCGTCTCTAGAGTCTGTCTCGTTGGCAAGTCCATCTCGGAATCGAGTCCACACTTCCCATAACGGAATCAAATAATTTGATTCCGTTATTGGAAGTGTGGACTCCGAGTTATCGAGATAATCGACTTTGAAGTTGACCAATCAAATTTCGTACATAACCGAACATCAAAAATTTGAAAATGAAAAACACTCGAAAGAAGCTGAAAACACTCTCATTTGTTTGCTTTTAACAACAGCTTTCTGATAATGTACGATATACAAATTTTGACAAAATATTGAAGTCACAATCAGTCAGAACGTGGCGTGATTTGGCCACCCCCAAAATGGAGATATATTTTTCAGGTGATGACTACTCCGCCAATTTTCAACATTTTGGAGCAAGGAAGGGCTTAAAATGTGCGCAAGACACTGTTCTTTCCGTTAAAGCCATTAAATCGCGATTCGTACTTAGGTTGATAAGTAACATTTTGTTTGCCATTGTCTCAAATATATATATATTTCTGCCAGCATTATCTGCTCTTACCGTACCCCGTTTTATTAGTGAACGGGAAGCTTCGTGGCACGTTTTTTATCCTAACCTTTGTATAGTAGGATCAAAATGGGATATGCTAGGCTCCTGTAATAGAGGTCCCTGTGTGTACCATAAAGTTGTGTGTTCCACACTAGAGGCCACCTCCGATCAAAACGTCTCATGTGCTCTTCAGTATAGTTTAACAACCAAATGCAAATAGAGGATCTAGCACACAAAGTTTCGCGTGCTCGGCTTAAACCTGTTCTGAGAGACCGCTTGCGGGTCTCCGCTCGGCTTGTACATACATGTAGCGGAGCGGAGAAGGCTTTAAAGGGAAAGGCATGCACCTGACTAGCCTAATTCTACTGCTTCTGGTTGTACTTGCTGCCAACGTTAATCCTATTGTCGAACCCGGCAGGCTCTCAGCCATTCCGGAACTTGCCTTGGACTGAGCCAATCTTGAGTCCGCAATGGCACCGTTCAACACAGAACCACCCGCCACGCCTCGCATTGAGACGGCTTTTTCATCGCTCAAGACGCCCGATGACAAGCGCGGTATTAGTATAGTGGACGAGCCTCCTCAGCTTGCCACCTCGTGGACCAGTCGCGCTCCAATTGTCGGGAACCTGCTGCAAGTGTTAATCGTAGCTGCCATGGTCGTGTACGCGTGCGGCCAACTCTTCTACTTCTCCGAGACTTACTGCAATCTGAGGGCGACAATTGGCAAGTGGTTCGGTGTTCCTGCCGATGGGAACGAGAGCGCCGGTAGTCACCCGGAAATGGTGCAACCCACGTACTTCTTCCTCGTCGGCTTCCTCCCGATCGCGGCGTCACTGGTGTTTCTCGAGCTGTTGAGGCACTTCAGAGTCCGTCGAATAACCTCGAGCTACGTCCTCAGCCTCACGCAGGTGCTTCGGCGCAAGCCTCGGGTATTCGGTTGGGTGGCGCGCGTCAGTCTTGGTGAACTTCTGTTCCTCATCTTTATGGTTGGCGGCAATATCTACGTGTTCGAGTACTACTGCGGCCGCCAAGTGGAGAAGATGGGCGTGGTGTGCATGTACAACATGGCCTTCCTCTTCTTGCCGGCCACGCGCAACTGCATGTGGATGGAGTTCCTCAACATTCCTACGCTAATGGGATCAAGTATCATCGCTGGGTGGGAGTCGTCACGGTTGTGACAGCGCTCCTCCACTGCCTTGGGTACTACTGGATTTGGATTAAGGAGGGCACGTGGATCAAGGAATCGGTACCGTGTTTTAACTGCGAGGTCGGTAAAGAAGGCAAGGATCCGTGGATGAACTTCTTCGGTCTTATCGCGCTGTTGGCGTTCCTGGCCATCGGCTTCACCTCCATGCCCTGGGGAGGGAGGATTAAAACCACGTAGATAAGAGATGACCTCCACGTCCATCTCGAATTCGGCTTACCCTCGCGTGGCGTATAATACATGGATTACCTGCGCGTTGGCAGTGTATCTCGAATTCGGCTTACCCTCGCGTGGCGTATAATACATGGATTACCTGCGCGTTGGCAGTGATGGAGGTAACGTTAAGTAGAGACCAGAGTGAAAAATGAAGGCTTCGTTAGTTAAGGAAAAATCGGGGGAAAAAGCTCAACTACCGGGCAAATACAACACTAAACCAGAAAGGAAGCCCCGCCATTCCTATGCATGCGCCGACTACGCAATTTGCACGTCGCCCATGATATCAACACCGAGCTGAAAGCTTTCAGCTACGCACTCCGCTAGCTCCTGGAGACCCATGCTGACGGAATCCCCATTTGACATGTGGACGGACCAAACATATCGACCATCGATCTCGTCCCACGACCTCACTTGTCCAAGTAGGTAAGGCGCCCGGCTGCTGTCATCTTGGGGTCCTGGTAGAGCTCGCGCAACCTTCCAGTGCAACGGTCGCGCCGGAAACGTAGTGAAAAGCTCTATCAGCCGATTTTCTTCAATACCTTCCAGTGCAACGGTCGCGCCGGAAACGTAGTGAAAAGCTCTATCAGCCGATTTTCTTCAACGAACGCGTGACGCTGACCTGACTCGGAGGTTGGCGACGTTGCAGCGGTCGACCTGGAACGCGTCGGATTGGCAGCGTTGCCAGAGCTCCTTCGATATAGGTTGGCGACGTTGCAGCGGTCGACCTGGAACGCGTCGGATTGGCAGCGTTGCCAGAGCTCCTTCGATACTGAAACGACCCACCAGCACCATTGTAGCAAGTACGTGGGGGCACTGCCACCCCGTGGTGTAGTAAGTCTTGCAGTCGCACCGGAAAGACGATCGCACACGCTCAATCTATTGCGAACAGCAATATCAAATTACATTAGTATGTAGACAGCATATCAATAAAACCTCACATCATAGTTACCTGAGCCGCCGTCCAAGTCGGAGAGTTTACAAATGGCGCACTGGAAGAACCGTCCAATATCTCTACGCTGTAGATTGAGAGATACAGCAGCTCTGTCTCTTCGACTGCACGTTTCTTGAGAAGTTGTCCATCAAGTGAATTGAGGTACCTGCGCGAAGTTAATATTAGTTAGCAGGACATCCATTGCATAGTATAGGCCAGCCAACTTACACTCTCGCGCGCTTGATATCAAGCTCACAGCCCGTCGAACCAGGCGCAAAAATGTATTTTGGAGCGTTGAATAGTGCCAAACTGAGTCGACGCGTTCTCCCTCCCCCCGTAAACTTCTGACGATAGTTTCTCGGGTCATTTAGCAAAGCCTTTGCCTCCACCACTGTCTTTGAGCACAATGGACCTGCAGAAAACAAAACAAATAGCTGTCAGATATGATGTATATGCGAATACTCAGTATTCTACTCACCCTCGACAAAATGACCGCCATTTCCTCTGATTCGAAGCCCGTCGCACCGAAGAATGCCAGGAATCGAGTCGTTTAGCACCACGGCTGTGCTCGCACGTAGGCTATCGACACATGCCGCCTTGATGACGCGGTGGTGTGCTTCTATCGCGTTCTGCGATGGGATCATCCCTGGTACGTTGGAGAACGTGATATACCACGACCACCACGGCTCTGACAGGTACTGCTCCTGCAGCCATGACGCAAAATCCGCTGCACCGTTTTCTCTCCAAAACGAAAGCATCAACGCGACTAGTGCGTTGAACTGGTCCTTGTTTCTGGCGTGGTGGACGTTTCTGATAAGTGGAAGTACCTTGGCATAAAAAAACTCCGCTGAGTCGGTTTTGCGCACGCGCTCTCGGGCTTTTCGAGCGAAATGGGGCCAACAATTCAGCAGGAGAATTTCCGGCCAAACAGCAAGATACGCGTTCGCTATGCAAGCGGCGTGATCGAGGCTCCCAAAATTCAACTGCAAGTCGATCCCAAAGAAAGTTTCCGAGAACTGCTTCGTAATCTTGAACAGCCTCTCGTATGCGAATTGGTGTTCGGTCCGGACGAACATAGAACTGCTTCGTAATCTTGAACAGCCTCTCGTATGCGAATTGGTGTTCGGTCCGGACGAACATGTAGGTCCACGGAATGAATGTCTTTGAGTAGCGGTTGTTGGCATAGTGCGTTCCATACGAACCAAAGTCGACCAATGTCCAGCCACCTGTACAAAAAATATTTTGACATAAGAAAATTCCATAACCTTTTCTGAAAAGCTTGCCAGTAAAATAAATAAAAAACGCACCAAAGTTAAGCCGGTACGTGCCATCCGCTGCACCCACCAAGCTGCCATTGCGTTGCGCTGAGTGGCACTTCACAACATTGCGAAATAAGGCTCGACTCGTAAGAATCATCCCGAAGCACGCCGCAGGCTTGCCTTCGTCGTCCACCACAGACTGCTCAAAGAAATCGAGCACCAGGAGTTCGTTCTTTTCAACGTCCGAGTACGCATCGAACCGCGCGCTGTCGGTCTCAGCTTCGTACTGAGCTCCCAAGAAAAATGTTTCTGGGCTGACGCACATACGAGGGTGAGCCCAGTTCCACTGCATTAGTGATCTCCCAACCCCCTAGGTAATAACATTAAAACACGAGATGTTAATAAATATGCGTAGCAGAGTAAAACCACAATAATCGTACTACTGTACCTGTCACAGTGCGTTTTAAGTACGCCTTCCGGTTCTTCAGTTGGGTACTTGTCGGGACTCGGGTCAGACGTTCGGCGTCGTCGGCGTGGCGTTTTAGAAGAATTTTTCGGCACTTTAACGGACCTGCGCCGCCAAGAAGAATGTCGTCCGCCTCACGCTTAAGCGACCGCTCAATGCCGATCCGTGTACGCTCTGAGGGCAGGCCAGTGTGCTCTCCGCGCTCCTCGAGCAGAAAGGCGGGGTCGTTCCCCGGCTGGGCCACAATCCGGACGAATTTTGCGCAACCTTGATGTCCGATACAGTTATATACCGACTTGTAGCTTCTGCCCCTAGTTCCGTTGTTGTATGCGTGAATAAAAGCTGCCCCGTGTGGCAGGGAAGCGAGGGCTTGACGAGCTTCTTCCAGCGTAGAATGTCCGGAGATCTCCTCGAAGCACCCGTTGTCCGACCGCTCGTCGAAAGAGAACTCGTCCGAGGACACGTCGAACTCGTCCGAGTCAATGTTGTTGTCGCCGCTCATGACCATGCGGGACCAAAGCGAAACTGGCGCAGCCAAGGGCAAAGGTACGTGGGCTGCGCTGGAGTGCGCTGCACCAACAATTTAAAAAATCGTTTTTAACCGGGACTAGGGCAGTGGTTACTCCTGTTGAAAACATGCGGGATCTGATAATTTACGTGGGGGTAATCCGTTCTAGCAAAGTACGCGGAGGTAATCCGTTTTCCACGCGGAACTAATCCGCAACCTCCTGGCCGGCCAGCGGCACGCCGGCCGCCTCGTTGAACGTCATGTTGCTGGGCTTGTGCGCCACGCGCTTCGTGTCCACGTTCAGGTACTCGGCGAAGGTGCCCGTGGCGTCGAACCACGGCATGGCGGAGACCTCGTCTCCGACCGCGTAGTCCTTGACGTCGCTGCCGACCTCCACGACCTTGCCGGCCAGATCGAAACCCAGACGGAACGGGTTCTCGGGCGTCGGGCGCGTGGACACGAGAGCGGGGCCGTACGTGATCATCGTGTAGTCGATCGGGTTCAAGGCGGCGCTGAAGACCTTGACGCGCACCTCGCCGGAGCGTAGCGGCTTCTGCTCGGCCTTGGGGTTGAGCTTGATCTCCTTGAGCGGGTCTTGTCCGAAGCTCTCGTACTGGTAGACCTTGAACGTCGCGGGGATCGCAGACATGGTGAAGATGGGGTAGGAGGCTGATGCGAAACGAGGAATTTTCACTAATAAGGGCGGTGCTCAGGTAAGGAATCTCGGCTCGGTTGACAATTCCGTAAGCAGAAAACCATGACGTATTCCTGTTTGACTCTCCCCGAGTTTGTACACTGTAAGATATCGATTCGTCACCAAAACGAGCTGACGCAAGCAGCCCTGCCGGGGTGAGATAATAGCAACGTGAAAAGTAGCCGGCTGGAACAAAGTCTCCTACAGACATCTATTAATCACATGTACGAAAGGCGAGACTGTTGCCGTAAGCACCTTCCTGCGGTGCAGAGCGACTTGGCAGAAATCTACAGAACTTGAGCTAACTTAGACAAGTGTAACATACACCCCCACATCGATTACAGCGAGCGCAGGCGCTTCTTGGCCTTGCAGGCGGTGCGCGTCTGCGTCGTATTGGATTGCTGCGTGGTAGTAGATGCAGTCTCTGCGGTCGGTGCCGTGTTCGGCGGAGCTGTCGTGGCAGGCGAAGCGGTCGTCGATGGAGACGCAGTTCCCGACACGGGTGCCGTTGTGGATGGAGTCGTGGTGGTGGTGTAAGGGGCGGCTGTCGTGGCAGCGGGGGCCTCGGTCTGCGTCGTGTCGGCCGGAGCAACGGTTCCGACCGTGCTTTCCTGACTCCAGCTCGAGCTGCCGCCGCTCGGAGCGGTTGTCGCCGTCGAAGTTGTTTGGCCAGCGTTGCTCGAGCCACTGGCCGGCGCTGTCGTAGCCGGCGCCTGCGTGTAAGTACTGGAGCTATCGCCGATCTTGGGCATGCCCTGCTCGCCCACAAAGTAGCCTTGGTCCCACAACGACGTGAAGCCCTCGAGGTAGAACGAGCCCGCCGCAGTGCCGCCCGTCGCGCACTCGCCGTCGCTCTCTCCAGGCGGCTTGATCCACATGAAGTAGTCCAGGTTCGACACGCCCGTCTCGGATGTCGGCGGCTTGCCGACACCAGCAGTGGGGACGTTGCACCAGTCGCTGGTGGGGGAGCCGTTGTAGTTGCGGGACGTGTCGACAATGCAGCTCATGTCGCTCGAGCCCATGGCCGACTGGAAGTTGGTGCAGTACCCGGCGCACTCGTCGGTGGAGCGGTAGTTGGATGTGTTGATGGTCACGCCCTTGACGCGGCCGGAACTGCCGAGCTCCTTCATCACAGTCGCGACCTTGCTGGCGCTGTCTCCGTACGCGAGCATCCAATACCCGACGTCCACGTACAGCTCGGCGTTGGCGTTCGCGGACAGCGCAGCCACCGCGATCTTGAGATTATCGAGGTACCCCGCGGACGCGCCGCAGCCTCCGTCTTGCGTGAGGAGACCCAGAGCGTCCGGCTCCACGACGTACAGCACCTTGCGGTCGCCGACGCCGTCCGTGAGCTCCTTGAGGAAGGCTTGGTAGTCGCTCGTGCTGGTCACACTGCCTCCCGACGACAGCCCGGCCGCGCAGTCCTTGTTGGGGATGCCGTAGACCACGATGCTGAGGCGCGTGTCCTCGGAGCACTGGCTCAGCAGCCCGGGCACCATGTCCGAGCGCTCTTGGCTGCTCATGCGATCCGTGTACCACGACGCGATGGCGTACTGTTCCAGCGTCTCGATGGCCGTCGTGAGCTCCGGGTGATCCGACTTGGCCCCCGTGTACGACGCTGGCACGATGGAGCAGAGGTCTTCAGCAGCGGCGATGGAGGACGACAAGGCGAGCGCCACGCAGGACACGGCGGTGGCCACTAGACGCGAGCTCAGGATGTTGCGGAGCATGGTGCTGCAGCCTTCTCACGCGTTGCTGGAGGAGGTTGTGTGTGGTGCTTGACAAATTGCAGAATGAAACATTGGTGCGCGGGCTGCGGGTCAGGACGGCGCGCAACTAGCAAGACGATGGCACGCTCCGTTGAGTGTGGCGATGGTCCGAGCCTCCACCGCTGGTGGCTCTCGGTGATAGTAGTGGTCGTTTCTGGGGGCAAAGTGTCAAGTACAGCTCTTGGTTGTCCGAACCGCACGAAACTTCGACGGCAGCCCTCCTAAGCGCGGTACAAGGACGCGTTGCTCTGCTGTCCAAGGCCATGCGTGTGAGCTGGAGTTGAGTTGAGGCTTTCATTGTTCGCGTGCCAGCTGCTCAAGTGGAACCCGCCGAAACGCGAATGCCACGCGCGCGATGGTGCGCTCGAGTTGCCGGTGAAACTTGACGGATCCTCGAATGTTTCATGCTCGCCGCCGCCCGTCGAGGTCGACGCGCCACAAGTGCCTCCTCTTTCAATCGAGTGGCTGGACGCACCCCGGATTTTGAGACCGTTTCTCGCGGGCTGCCGACTGCCGACGCACGTCGTCGGAACCAGATCAGGGATGTTAAGAGTTCTTTTATTGAGTTTTCTTTTATGTTCTTTTATATTAAAAGAAGAAGTTGCGCCACAGCCATTTTTTTCTTTTATTCTGGGGTTACAAAAATTACTCGTTTTAAGGCTTTCAAGGTGTAGCTAGCTTCACCACCGCATCATAAGACTGCCTCGAAAAGCAAACGCAAAGTCCTTACGTTTAACAGGTCTTTCGAGCACCCTTCGTCGTGTACCACCACCATCTGGTAGATGTAGACTGTTCTTGGCCCATAATAAAAGAAAATAAAGAATAATTCTTCTTTTAATGCCCAAGAAAAAAGAAGATTTTCACTTCAAAAAAATCGTTCTTTTAACATCCCTGAACCAGATGGTCGTAACTTCACTCCTGAACTTCAGAGTTGAGGCAGGCACGCCCGAGCTCGTAATGGTCACGGGCTGCACGGCACGGCTTTGCCAGGCGTCTAGGCGCGGAAAATGAATCGATCTCTCCTTGAATCGGCTCGCGCGGTGGTCTGCTGCCGCTTCCGGCTCCTCCTCATCTCGGCACGAAGCTCACAAAGATGAGACCACACAGATCTTGAATATAATACAACTTCAACATGTATAATAGATCCACATGTGTTTCATCTCGCTAGGTTTCCTATTGTGTCAGTGCAACGCACCAGTGCATATGAGAGGTACCTATCCAGGTTTTCATGACTCGCTGAAGTGGTCGAGTGTATCCGCCGTAACGCAGCTAGAGCGAATACAAAGCGCACAAGTATACAACAATGCATGAACACAACTTTTGTTTATGGGTTTCATGAAGTGTCAATGAATCTACGTTTGCAACGAGACTTAACAAAGGGGGCCCGGTTGATCAGACATGACAACGTGGCTTCGGGGAGCTTGACAACACCTTACACAAACACACGGAGCCCTTCACCTACAGCTTGCGCAGACGCTTCTTCGCCTTGCACGCGGCGCTGGTCTGCGCAGTGCTAGTAGAGGTTGAGCTGGTCGCAGTCGGTGTCGTAGTTGGGGTCGCAGTTGTCGCAGTCGGCGTCGTGGTTGGGGTCGCAGTGGTTGCAGTCGGAGTTGCAGTCGTGCTCACGGGGGCCGTCGTAGAGCTCTGAGACGAGCTGGTATCGGCCGGAGCAACCGTGCCAGCTGCAGCAGATTGGCCGGTGCTGTCGTAGTCCTGAGCGACCGACGAAGCCTGCTGGACTGCGGAGCTACCCGTCGACGTCTGGGCTCCTGTTTGACTGCTCGTTTGAGTGGCAGTCTGAGTGCCGGATTGACTGCTGGTCTGGCTGCTGGTTTGAGTGCCCGTCTGGCTGCTCGTCTGACTCGTGCTGTTGCTGCCGGAGATCGTGGCCATGCCCTGCTCGCTGACGAAGTAACCTTGGTCCCATAGGAACTGGAAGCCCTCCTCGTAGAACGATCCGGCCGTCACGCCTGTCAGAGACTCGCTCGAGTACGACGTGTCCGTGCAGATGCCGTCGCTCTCTCCCGGCGGCTTGACCCACATGAAGTAGTCCAGGTTCGACACGCCCGTCTCAGATGTCGGCGGCTTGCCGATGCCGGCAGTCTTGACATTGCACCAGTCCGAGGTAGGCGAGCCATTGTAGTTGCGCGACGTGTCCACAATACACGTCATGCTGGTGGAGCCCATGGCCGTCTGGAAGTTGGTGCAGTACGTAGTGCATTCGTCCGTAGAGCGGTAGTTCGAAGTGTTGATGGTGATGCCCTTGAGCGTCCCCGAGGCGCTCAGCTCGTTGATGATCGTTGCCACCTCAGCGGCATTCGTCGAGTCGGCCAGCAGCCAATACCCGACATCCACGTACAGTTGGGCGTTCGAGTTGGCGGACAGCGCTGCCACCGCGACCTTGAGGTTGTCCAGGTAGCCGGCGGACTCGCCGCAGCCGCCGTTGGCGAGGAGACCCACAGCATCGGGCTCGACGATGTACAGCACCTTGCGGTCTCCCACAGCTTCCGTCAGTTGCGAGAGGAAGGACTGGTAGTCGCTGGTGCTCTGGACCGTGCCGGACGACGAGAGTCCTGCGTTGCAGTCCTTGTCGGGGATCCCGTAGACGGCGATCGTCATGCGCGAGTCCACCGAGCACTCGCTCGTGAGGCTGGAGAGCATCGTGGAGCGGTCGCTGTCCGAGAGGCGGTCCGTGTACCAAGCAGCGATCGAGTACTGCTCGACCGTCTCGAGCGCGGTCGCGAGCTGCGGGTACGTGGTCTTGGCGCTGGAGTACGAGGACGGCGTGATGGAGCACAGATCTTCAGCGGCAGCAGCGCCCAGGAGGGCGGCCAGCGCGAACGGCGTGCGCAGGATCTTGACCATCTTCGAGACTGTGGCGCTCCGGGCAAATTGTAGAATGAGCTTCGTTCGTGTACTACCATGCACAGGCAGGCATCGGCATGCTCGGAGGGTGGCCACGCGCCTGATGATGCACGAAGGTGTGGAGGGCGGATCGGGAAGCCTCGGTGGGGGCTCTGCAGCTATCACGCGCTGATACGCGTGGACGCCAGCGCCATCCGGCGAACGCTGTCCGAATGGGCAGACCGCAGGCACTTCCAGCGGCCAAGATGTTGATCGGCCGGAGTCTGATTTGTTGTGCCGTCGTGACAGCCGTCGGACCAGTCCTCCTTGACTCATCAAGGTGCCAGCTAGCCAGGACGTGCACTCAGCGCCACGTGCGGAGCCAGATGGCGCTGAGGTGCCTGCAGCGCTGAAGGATGGTCTGGCGATAGGAGCCACCGAGTGCCAAGTTCACTCCGGCCCGAGCTCCGATGCTATCGAAAACCAGCGCCGTCTCAGCGCCGCGCTGCATGGAGCGCGGAGCTTTGGTGCTGAGGCTGACGGTGAGCGCTTCGCTTGCTGCTTGAGACGGCGCTGACCAGCGAGACGACGACTAACTGAAGCAAGATCGCATCCGCGCATTTCGGTGACAGCACTTCAACGAACTGAACTCTACTGTTGGACTGCGGGAAGTCGACGCTTGTCTCGACGACGAGACGGCAGATCCGATTGCACACTTCCACACGCGCCGATATGGCGCGAATGGCTGGCGTCGGGCTTCAGCTGCAGCGACCAGGCCGCCACCAACTCGCCACGCGCAGCGCTGCCTTTACATCGGACTGCAGTGATGAAGTGCAGCTCTACAGTATCTTGACATGTCCAGGAACTACTACATCATCATTCACGGTTTACATTCACTACAGTATGTACATCTACAACTTGCGTCTACGCAGCTTGGCCTTGCAACCCGTGCTCGCCGCAGTCGGCGTTGAGGTCGGGGCTGTCGTACTCGTCGTGGGGGACGGCGTTTGGTTCGCATCCACGCCTGGAGCAGGAGTTGTAGCGCTCTCGGACGAGCTGGTGTCTGCCGGAGCAACAGTTCCCACTGCGTTGCTATCATCGTAATCCAGACCAATTGAAGAGGTTTGGTCCACGTTGCTGCTCGCTGCCGGGGCTTCGGTCTGGCTGCTGATTTGGCTGGTTTGACCGCTTGTTTGGCTGGCTTGAGCGCTTGTCTGGCTGCTCGTTTGGTTCACGTCGCCCGTGCCGTCCGCAATCGTCTTCATACCGCCCTCCTTCACAAAGTACCCAAGGTCCCACAGCTTGGTGAAGCCGTCTGCGAAGAACGAACCCGCGGAGGTGCCGCCGTTGCACTCGCCGTCGCTCTCTCCAGGCGGCTTGATCCACATGAAGTAGTCCAGGTTCGACACGCCCGTCTCGGACGTAGGCGGCTTGCCGATGCCCGCAGTGGGGACGTTGCACCAATCCGACGTAGGCGAGCCGTTGTAGTTGCGAGACGTGTCGACGATGCAGGTCATGGCACTCTTGCCCATGGCCGCCTGGAAGTTGCTGCAGTACGTGGCGCACTCGTCGTTTGAGCGGTAGTTGGACGTGTTGATGGTCACGCCCTTGACGTTGCCGCTGCTCCCGAGCTCTTTCATTATCGGTGCAATCTTGGCTGCGTTGGCCGAGTCGGCGAGCATCCAGTACCCGACATCGACGTACAGCTCGGCGTTAGCGTTCGCCGATAGCGCTGCCACCGCCACCTTGAGGTTGTCGAGGTACCCAGCGGACGAACCGCAACTGCCCTCTTTAGCGAGAAGACCAACGGCGTCAGGCTCCACCACGTACAGCACCTTGCGGTCACCAACGGCGTCTGTCAGCTCCTTCAAGAACGTCTTGTAGTCCTCGGTGCTTTTCACGCTTCCACCCGACGAGTATCCGGCGTCGCAGTCCTTGTTAGGGATGCCATAGACCACGATACTGAGGCGGGTGTCCTCGGAGCACTGCTCCAGCATGCTGGAAATCATGGTGGAGCGCTCGGCGCTCGTCATGCGGTCCGTGACCCACGACGCGATCGCGTGTTGCTCAAGCGCTTCCAACGCCGTTGACAATTCGGGGTGGTCGGTCTTGGCTTGACTGTACGAACTTGGCGCGATCGAGCACAGGTCTTCAGCGCGAGCGAGACTGGGAGACACCATAAGCGCCAGATATGCTGCCGCAATCGCCAGGCACGAGGACGGAAGACTGAAGACCATGTTTGCGGGCTCACACTTCAGGAGGCGGGGGAGGCTGCGAGTTGTAGTCTTCGTCTGGCAAATTGGGGAATGCTTGACTACTTGGTGTCCGAACGAGC
This sequence comes from Phytophthora pistaciae, assembly GCA_024679115.1. Classification (NCBI taxonomy): domain Eukaryota; phylum Oomycota; class Peronosporomycetes; order Peronosporales; family Peronosporaceae; genus Phytophthora; species Phytophthora pistaciae. The sequence continues at coordinate 938 of JAIKVE010000679.1, read as the reverse complement.
GAAGGAAGCGTGACCGTTAATAAAGACCTCCCTTCCTGTACCGTTCGTTTACGCAGTACTGCGTAAACGGAAGGAGCCGGTCAGTGCTTGCGCACCCTTCCCCATTGACAGAGCACACCGTGACTAAGCTCCGATAAGACTTTACACTTCATGTACGTGTACTGTTGCACTTGCGCAGATGTCTTCCGTATCGGATCACGACGGTGCCCCCTGTTGCGAGGCCAACTGCTATTAAATCTACCGAGCAGCAGCCGACACCTTGAGCAGGCACGAATGTCTGAGCTTCACCCTCCCCCACTCGAAAAAATTCCATTCGCGGCAACTGCGCTGTTCAGGTGTTTTTAAAACTTGTCCGCCCAGGCATCGCCTGCATGGATGCTTTAGGAAGCAATATGTGCTCGTCGCCGTTTGCTTGAGCAATTGCCCTTCTCCACGAGTCAAGAAGTTCTCCCAAGCGGCGTCAGTGCGCTTCTAGAATACCGTCGACACCAGAAGTTACAGTGGGATACTACGTAGAATACAGATACAAGTACGGTAGTTTTCAGATCCAATAGACCTTTTTGTCAGTTTCTGATAGTTTTCGAAGTTGCGATGTACCTCGTTGGCACACGCTGCCATATGGTGAGAGGTGCATTAAATTGGCCGTGTGTGAGGCTCTGATAGATTATATAGTATGTGAAGGCAGATGTGCGGAGCGCCAGAGTTTCAATCTTTTGCGCATGCCTTAGGCTGTACTTGAAGACCCATTGGCAAGGAGATGACGAGCTCATTTCCTATTTGGCCAAGTTACCACGAAGTCACCATGATCGCCCCAAAATATAGCTAGGGAGCCAGCTTTCAGCCTCTCGCCCCTCGCTAGATTGCCCTGGTAGTGTAGTGGGGGGTTACGACTAGCAAGCCTCTTCCCACTCACCGGGCATCGCACCCAGCGCGATGCT